>JAGDQP010009585.1:0-28882 GCA_022664845.1 Lepisma saccharinum
AATCTTAAGTAACACAACAGACGTGTTGTAATTGGTCGGAATTACCTCATTAAAAAAATCACTTGCATTCCAAAAAAATGGGGGTATCTTTTGATTGGTCAGAAATACCTTATTAAAAATTAACTTTGTATGTAAACAGTACAGATACTTCATGTAATTGGTCGGAGCTACCTAAATAAAAAAAAATATTTTCATTGCAAAGTGAAGATATTCAGCGCCACCTTATTAATATTCAGTTGTCATGATTAGAAGTTTAAAATATTGTTATTATTTCCGAAAATTATACAATGTTTTACATGGGGTACGTACAGTTTACCACCGGACAATTTCCCACCAAAATTTGTCAACACTTTATGCAAAGGAGGGCAATTTGCCACCACTATAATACGGGTTTAAGTAGAATGAAATGTCAAAATTATTAATTGAGTTCATGCTCTATAGGAATGTATTTGAATAAAGACTTGTTTTGCCTACAGAAAGCATGAATACATATTTTTCTGTAATATATTTGTAAATTATTTCTAATTTGCTATTGTGTTTTATAGGTCATTTTGATAATTTTAAGTAATAAAAATCCGGACCCTAGTTATAAAACTCAATGATCAGAAATATAAATATAATATTTGTAGGTTTATTTAACTTACATATTTTTGCTGAAAACATTGTTTTACGTATCTATTAGGTTTAATTTTAGACCTATATAACGAATATCTTTTGTGTTAAAAACATATCTTTTATATTTGTGATTTTATTTGTATCTCTATGTCATGAACATTTTGTGTTCAAAACAGGTTCTTTCTTAAATATTTATTACATATATTCCTAAGCTTACACACTAGCCATTCTTGTGTTATAAACATACTTTTCCTTCCTGTTTATTAAATTCATTTTTAGGCCTATGTGATGGATATTATTATGTTGTTTGCATCCCTGGCTTATTTTTTACTTTAAAAGTTACAAGAACTTTCCTTTCACATTTAGTTAGTTAGCTGTAAGCATGGCAATGAATGTTCTTATGTTCCAAACAGAGTTTGTCATATTTACTACATTTATTTATAGGTTTATGTAATGGCCATGTGTTGAGATATGTGCTTCTCCAGGTCTTGCTTAGTCTTTATCTTAGATTTTACAAGACATTTTCATATATATTTATGATTCTTTAGTTGTAGACCTACGTAACGGACAGTTTTCCCCCCCTAGAAAATAGACCTATTATTTAATATGTATTAAATCAACTTTTAGACTTATATAATAATCTTTATAAAGCTCCAGCGTAGACTAGTCGGTAGAGCGATCGACTTCAGTGCGAGCGGTCCGGCGTTCGATTCCCGCTGAGGCCCCAAAAATTTTCGGTGTTGACTCAGCATCGTGAGAGCAATTGGGGAGCTGCTGTGAGTAAATGACAGTGTTGAGCACAGAGAGAGCTTCGGCTCTCCTCTCCCAAACCGTCTGGTCAGCGTAGAAGCAGTAGACCAACTACTCCCTTCGAAGAGAGGCCTCATCCAGTAGTGGATTGATTATGGTTGTGATTTATTATTAATATTGTGATGGAAACCTTTTCTCTTTCATATTTATTAACTTTATATGAAAGCTTATGTAATGAAAATGTTTACGGTATATCGAAAATAGACTTCTCTTTCATATTTACTGAATTCATTTGTAGGAATATGTAATAGACTGCATTGTCTTGAGATATGTGCTTCTTCAGATATTGGTTAATATTTACCCTAAAAGTTACTAGAAACTTCACCAAGTAAAATTATTATTAGACCTATTTATATCATGTAAGAAATAGGAAGCATGTAATCTCAAAGGGTACAATATAATCTATATTTCCTTTCAAAGAAACTTCCAGTAATAAATTCAGCATCATGACCTCATGGACGAAAAACAAGAATCTATAAAGTTTACTGATCATAATCATATTTGTATTCCAAAACACAAATGCTCCTTATATCTCTACAATAAAGAGGAAATAAAATTGCTATCAACTGTTTTACATAGCCTATTATCGTAACATTATAACATTTAAAGCGACATATTAATATACGTTACACTTAATATACGTTACGCCCGGTTTCTCGGTGTGTATTTTTTCCCTTTCTCTGGTGAATTTTTCCCTCTCTCGCAAACTGACAACACCTGCATTTCGACGCTTTGACCGTTTCCTTCGATGACTTGCCGGATTCTTTCGACGTTATGACCGTTTTCCTTTTTCGACGATATGCCTTTCGAAGCTTTGACCGTTTTTGCTTTTCGACGCTTTGACCGCTTCCTTCCAATTTGTCCATTTTTTTCGACGTTATGACCGATTTTGCGTTCCGACGATATGCCTTTCGACGTTTTGACCGTTTCCACTTTTCGACGCTTTGACCGTTTCCTTCCATGATTTGTCCAATTAATTCGACGTTATGACCGATTTTACGTTTCGACGATATGCCTTTCGACGCTTTGACCGTTTGTAATTTTCGACGATTTGGCCGTTTCTTAGAAGATTTGTTCAATTCTTTCGACGCTATGACCGTTTTTGATTTTCGACGATATGCCTTTCGACGCTTTGACCGTTTAGCGTTTCGACGTTTTGACCATATCTTTCGAAGCTTTGACCGTTTTTTTTCGACGATTTGTCCAATGCTTCGACGTTATGACCGTTTTCGATTTTCGACGATATGCCTTTCGACGCTTTGTCCGTTTAGCGTTTCGATGTTTTGGCCAAATCTTTCGAAGCTTTGACCGTTTCTTTCGACGATTTGTCCAATTCTTTCGACGTTATGACCGTTTTTGTTTTTCGACGTTATGCCTTTCGACGATTTGGCCTAGACCCGGATAAAATTCTCTATGCACCAAGAGCTGTTATGATCATTTGGTACACCATAGTTGCAATCTACCCATTCAATGGCAAGATCAGCCCCTTCCCCCACAAAAAGTATTACCTCACCATGTGACATCACATAGCAGTGGTAAGTGAATCCTGACATTCCAATAAAACTTGAATTGGATTATTGCTATAAGGACGATAAAAACTACCTATCAATAGTTCAAATGTGTTTGTAATTTTGACCTCAACACATGTAAGTTCGCAGTTTCTATTAAACTCTTATCTAAGCTTACATAACCATTTGCTGACATAACACCTACACGATGATAGTAGCGATCGTTGCGAGAAATATTAAATTCTGATGAAAGAGGAAACTCAGTGTCAAATATAATATAATTTAGTCACGTTTCAGAAAAAAAAAATATAGCCACACATTTGTAAAGTTCATGAAGATGAACAGTGCAATCACTGAATTTGTTTCTGAGGCTTTGAGTGTTGACCGTAAATCGCAAAAGATGTATTATTCAGAACTGTAGGGCTTGAGTTGAGATGAATGACAACACATACTAACAAAATGTGTAAAACGCAAAGAAGAAAGGAGACCCTTCCTCTTAAGTTAGAACTTGAAACGAATACTTGAAACTAAGAATAAATATAGACTAAAGATGCATCGTTACAGTACTATAGTCCACCGAAAGTGTGGGAAAATTAATTTTAAGCGTTCCTATTTCTAATACAATTAATTTAAGAAATGATGCAAAATTTATCCCTCAAAGACTTCAAATATGCTCTATGCAAAATGAATATTCCAAAATTTTACGATGAATGTGCTAACGATTCCCAAAGAAAGTAGGTTATTCTAAAACACGAGTTGCATAATTGATCTACATTTACACTCTAGAGTAATTGTTGGTCAAGGTAAACAGGAAAAGATGACTTCTCATATGAATACTGATTATACACGTAATAATTGACGTCTAACCATGCATTGACAGTCTCTTTCACTGACAGAAATTATAACAAACTTTTGTTGAAATGTATATAATGCATTGAAACTTGTTTTGCAATCTCACCTATTTTTAAATTCGATTCTAAAGGGAAACCTGTTTTATATGTCAACTTCCCGCAAACGAATTATTGTTACTTGGTGGAAGCTAATCCAATCCATTCTTCTTTCGATTAACTTCATGGCAGTCATTGAATTTTCTACGAAATTCTTTCTCCCATGTATTTTAGACAACATGTTGCTCCCAATTTTGCGTTGCGTTTTCTAGAAAGAGAAAATTAAGAGTGTGGATACACATGGGGGGAATACAATAGGCACATGTTAATGTTATTCATGGAATGCGAAACTGACGTGACTCAGTTGTAGAGCATTGGCCACGATGAACAATAATTTGGGAGGTCCTGAGAACGATCCTAGCGGCCGACCAGCCTGACAGATTTATCAAGTCTTTTCTCAGTTTCACCACTCAAATCCTGGGATGGAACCTACAGAAATAGGTCTAGGCCGTTAATCTTCCAACGCCATCCCCACCATCCTAGCCCCACCTTAGATGCCTAAAAACCTTAATATAAGTAAAATTTAAAATAAATTCGCCAAATATCTGAATGCTAGCCTCAGCTTCATTTGAATTCTACATTTTCGTTACAGGTGAGACATTCGTAAATAATGATATTTTTTGGTTTTAAGAAATGTATTGTTCATAAAAACCCTTAACCAATTTATTATGTACCAGTTTATTAAATCGCCGTGGTAAGGATCTTATATGTTTGGTTCTTTACCCTACCCAGGGATACAACTAAGTGGCAAAGAGGGCATCTGCTGAGCTCAGACGCATTGAAAACAGAATGTAAGAATCTTGGTAAGATAAACAATAAAGTAATTACTACATGTAAACGACAAATTGTTGATGCCTCTTAAAAAAAAGAAATTGCAATATACGAGCGGACCCAAAAGAAACCGGATCCGCTTGTGGACGGATCCGTTGTAGTACATCTTTCCGTAGCTAATTGCCTCTTGCTGGAAACATTCTGCATTAGGCCACCAACTAGCGTTATCAAGTGTGGGCGATTTTTGTGATGACTGAATAGTGGAAACAATGTGTGAGGCTATCATAGTGTCTTTTCTGTTTGAGCAAGGCTTACAAGGAAGCTGCTCTGAGAAAAACAAAACTTGACGGCTGTTCTTTCCGCTTCGAGGTAACTTGAAGACCAACCTCGCTCAGGGTGACACTCGACCTCCTGAATGGACGAAAACATCGCCAGAATTCATGGACTTATTATAGAAGGCCGTCGCAGAAGGACTAACGAACTTGTTGGTTTGTTTGGTATGCCCTGGAGTTCCTATCAACGGAATCTGAGCACGAAATTGCAAATGAAAAGAGTTGAGTCACACTTCGTGCCCCATCAGCAGACAATACCTTGATTGTGAAACAATTTTTAACCGAAAAAGAACATGATCTAGCTTTGCACACGCCGTTTTTAATCGAACTTGCTCTGAGTGACTTTGTTTTATTCCGTCGAATGAAAAAAAATCTTCAAAGCAAAACTCATTGAAGACGTTTAAAAGGTGAAGAAAAATTCGAGTAAGTCATTAAAACGTATCACTTTGTAAGAGTATCATGACTGCTTCGAAAATAAAAAACATGTTTACACCGTTTCTTCCATCAATTAGAAAGTACTTTGGAAGTGCTTCAAGGTGTAAAACCCAAAAATAAATACACACATTTTAATTACAAGCTTCCGGTTTCGTTTGAACACACCCTCGTACATGCTCTAACAACGTAGATGCACCTCTGTTAATTCTCTCATATGTTAGGGCAAAGAGTGTTCAAACACTAATAACTATAGTATGCGAAAGCCTTGCACCTATATCTCTAAGATGTTATGGTTGCAAAGACTATCGTATTTTCAGACTTGCAAGAACTATGAGAAGAAATGAGAAAGCCATAACATTTTATTATTTTGGACTTCACTGTTCAGTCCAGCCAATATGAGACTGTAGTGTTATGAATTTATTTTTGTGTGTTCTTTCCCACTAAAGAGAAAATGGCGTTATGATGCTAAAATATTGGAAGATTTAGAATTCACTATGACAATAATCATCTAAATTAATCTGGCAAACACTGCAACTAAAGCAAAATTTTTAGACAATTATTGAGTCAATTTCAGCTGTGAAACTTAAACATTACACTTACTTGCCTCGCTACCAATGCAGATAGTGACAAAAGCACGTCACAGGCAATACAAAATGGGCATTGTAAACTGAGCGGGGCTTGAGGAAGTTTTCAGCGCTGATTTCGGCAGGTTTTTTTATTAGAAATTTGCGCAAAAGAAAATGATTAAGAAAATGATTCATATGTGAAGACACTTTTTTATTTAGCTAATAAAAAAATACTGAAAACTGCCATTGAATTGATGAAACTCTAAAATTTAGAGAGGAGATGATTTAAAATGAAATATAGAACAACAATATATGCTGCAACTTGATATTGTTATTTTTTTTATTAACACATCTACACAGTCCTCATGTCCTGTATTTTCGTACTTCAGAATCTATGTGGTTACTGTGAAGAAATATTTTATTGTCAAGGGTCCCTCTTAATTTGAACATTAATATTTTTTATATAATTAAACGTCCTCAATATAATGTTATCTTTAGAAAGAAAACATGTATTGTATTAACATATACTGGATACAATATATTCAAAAAAATGTTTAAAGTCATCACTAGCAGAGAATAGGAAGAGGGCGAAGGAAACAATGAAAGATTAAGTATGACCCTCAACGTTGATGTTACAATGATTATTGTCACAGCGAAAAGTAACTCTCATAAAGGAACAAATAAATTAATTCGGATGTTCGTAATATTTTTAATGTCAAGTAGCTACTTAAAATCAACAGTGTTTCGCGAATGAAACCTAACGTATCTTCCATTTGTCCTAATAAAGAAAATACTTAATTTGTTTCAATGTTTTCGATACAAAAGTGCAAACAAGTTTCAAAGAGTCTACACCAATTGCTGCATGTCCATATATTATTAAAATTGTTTTTTAAGGTATGTTCAATCATTTTTTTTATTTACTGGCCTGATTTCGATCGTTTCAAATAGAAATAAAACTAACTCCAGAAAACGCTCTAAAGAATATAAATAAATATTGTCATCTATCTTAATTCAGTATGTTTGAATTTTGGTTCAAAATAAAAAAAAAGATACTACTTTCATCTTACTAACCCTATAATAATCTATAACTTGCTCCAAAATGTAGGTGGTTGTTTGGTTTACCTAATAATTTGATCTCGACGTCAAGTATTTATTATACAAACTATTTTTTAAACTTTTAGTTTACTTCTTTGAAGTTAACTATATTCTTTTCAAAGTCTATAAAGATAATTCAATTAATTAACTATTTCAAAAATCTTACGATTTTTAAGCACGAAATGAAATGTACTGAAAACCTTACCCTAAGATGGGGATGCGATCATTGCTCAATGTACACGATTATGCGTGTATATACGCTAATTATTTTGAATTCCATTTATGGTTAGATATAAGAAACCATGGTTTATTAGATTAAAAATGTTGAAAGAAAATAGAATAAGTTCTGATAATTAATATTCATAAAGCTTCACTTAAGTTATAATTAATTAACATTTACGTCGTCCCTCGTACACTTTGAGACCTGCGAAGGAGACTCCAAAAATAGAAAGTTGCCACTGCGCTCTCCAGAAGTTCGATCTGCTGCTGACCATATCCGATATTAACAGTTTATTTCATAGTTCCTAAACTATTGCATTAATTGGGACGAAACTTCGGACAGTGATTTGTAGCACGGTGATCTACGATGACATCAACCATTTGTTTAACTCCTTTAAAATAAAGAAAATGAATGATTTATAAATGATAGATGTAAAAAGGAGAAATATTCGTGTCTGCATCTTAATAACCTGGAAATATTTAGTTTTACAGTGGAAGGACACACTTACTTAGTCTAATATATGAAAGAGCAAATGAATGAAAATACCGAAATCATTAAGATTACAACATCGATCGGCAGGCAGCTTGCATTTTAATATGCGTGAGTTATAACTAATAGGAGCAAGAATAATTGATTACGTGATTATAGGAGATTTGACGTCACAAACACAAGCAGTTACTCCACTAATGGCTGTAGGAAAGTAAGGTTTTTAGTATGGAAAACATTTTTGGTTAGAAACTGAATAAAGATAACTCACTTATTTCAAAATATGACAATTTCAATTTGCAGGAATAATTCAAAATCCAATGGTCCAATGGTTTTAAAGTTATAAATATAAAGTTTTATACACATATAAAAATTTTATTGAATTGAATTAAAACTGCTTTTGTTAGAGCGGTTGAGGTTCAACTTTAGGCTACCTTACCACCTAACCCTTGTCAAGAAGAAAACAAAAGGACACATACAAAACTTCAAACTTTGACGAAATATAAAAGAAATACTTGAGTAATAAATTTTAAAAAATACAGAGATACGAATTTAGTAAATGAATAAGGATTAAACAAAAATGAAACACACAAACTTACACAAGAAACACCAATAAAATTACATACAAAGATTATGTTAATAAGTATTAAAGGACAGTATTGTAAAGTAATTTCGCATCTGACATCTAGATACTGAATTCTACATGTGTACTGGAAGTTAACTACTCACTGACCCTTAAGAAGGAATAACTTTAGCGAAATTTTAAATGATTGAAATGTTTCTATATCTCATATATGTTTGGGCAACGTGTTCCTGGCCATAAACCGCAAAGCATTGACCCAAAATTGTCCTGTGAGTGGGAGTAACAGACTGGACGGTGGTCGTAGCTCAGGGATTTGGGAATTTAAATGGCATTGTTTTAATTAATTTGTAATAACCTGGAACTGGTTAAAGATATGGTAAAACAAATTACATCATTCAGTTCCTAAGAAAATTGATATGTTGCTTGCCCAAATCATACTTGCAGAAAATAAATAGAATCCGAAACAATGGAGGGAATATGTAGAATGTTTCAGAGATACAGCACTTGGTTCCATTAACATTGCATCTGGACACATTCATATTCTGTGTAAGTTGTAGAAATTATATTGATAATTCGATACATACCAAATAAAAAATGTAACACTCGATACTTTGAGAAGGGTTTTAAATAATGTCACAAGCGACATTTTGAGAAAATTACAGGTATATTTATATGTTACTTGTTTCTATTGCCATATCTTAAAAATAATTTGAATCCAAGATGGCGAACCCAAGATGGTGGAAGGAGAAGGTAGAGGCACTTGGTCTCATTCTCATTTTACATAGTTCCGGTAATGTTACGCCAAAACTGTAGATATTATATGGTCCTCATTTGAATCACTCTATGCCTTTTACAAGGAAATCACAAACATTTCTAATTACCTAACTATTTCTAGAGCCAAGTGCGGAACGTAGGAGCTACACTTTTTCTTTCCACCTTGAAGACTATCAATTTTAAAAGTTTCATTCAAATCAGATGGTTTAATTTCGGGTATATTCCTTGCTGGCAATGCTTTAGGGAACTTTTTAGTCGTGCGTGTACTCCATCAAAATTCCTGATCTACTGTAAGCCCAAAGGTTTAGATATTTGCAGAGAAAGATATATAACAATCTATAATACGCATTTTTAATTGAAAACAATAAATGTTAATTTCACTTTTTCTGGGTTCCCAGAAGACTAAACGTACATTTCACTGTATTACTGAGAATACTATCATCAGCAACATCTGTTTGACACAATGGCGACCGGGTCTAAGGCGTTATTCTAGAGACCGAACGTCCCGGGTTCGAGTCCCGACAGGACATGGGTGTCGTTTAACTCCAACGTGACGGGCCGAAGTCACCAGTTACTAGCGTTTTCCAAGAAAATAAAGTTTTCCAAAATATTTACCTGTTTGACATGGTCGGTAGGTCCTCATTAAGAAGTTCCACTGTTTGCATAATGCATGGTGAAAGTGAAAAAAGTAATTAATTGCGTGTCGTTTGCACGAAAATGTGTAAATATATGCCTGAGGACATTCATGACATCTATGGTTGAATTGAAAATAACAGTAAAGCTTGTATAGATCTCTGTGGTATACCTGCATTAAAAAGTAACAGCTCAGATAAAGCATAATGTGCTGTCTTGATATATGTCTTTGTTTTCTGTTTATCAAAAATGACACGAACCACATAATCACGGTATCAGATAAATTGTAATATTTCATTTTTGCTAAGAGAAGGCCGTAGTGCACTAGGCTAAATGCTTTTGTGAGATCCAATAGAACTACGATTAGTACATGCGAGTTGTCTATTGCGTGTAGTATATCATCCCTAATTTGAAATATACCTTCAGTGGTGCTACAATGCTTACGAAAGCCGTATTGAAAGATTAATTAGAAACCAGTATTATTAACACGATCAGTTAATTGCTGAAAAACTATTGTTTCGAAAGCTTTCACATGAAGGCCACCATAGCCTTAAATATTTTACCAATTACTCCATCAAGTGCAGCAACATTACATCTGATTTGAATTATCACTGTCTTGATTTCATTTATATCCACAGCTTTTAGATGGAAAGGTTTACCAGAGTATGGGAGACTTTGAGATGTAAATGTCAGTATTTGTTGATCAAATATATCTTCAGAGCGATGTTACTTGACAAAGTGATGATTCACATCATTTGGATCGTTCAGCACCGTAGCGAGTACTTTTATTGCACAAACAAAATCCAGTCGAAGTATTCTGTATATTAGCGCAATATTTTATGCGTTGAGAGAAATGTTTGCTTTTGTTTCTTGTCGAACCACAATTGTTGTGAAATTAAGCAAACCCTTATGTTCATGCTAATCTGTGGAGCTCCAGTATGTTTAAACTATTGAAGGATACGATCATGGAGCTTCATTAGCAGCTTTGTATTGCTTGAAAGATACGGTAATTTGAACTTGGTAATTTCCTTTGTTTCAGTTGGAGCATGTGCAACTATGTCCAAGAAGAGTGTCGCATGTCTTTAGAGATATTTCCCATTTTTTTTTAGCTATTTCCCTCCAAAGGGAAATTTTGCACAGTACAGAGACGTTCCTTGTAGTTCGAAAATATAAACATAATACGTCATTAAAATCCAGAACGAAACAATCACGTTATAATTGTAATTGTGTTCACAAATAAATATATAATTATGAACCATAGAGAATATTTTAGAATAATAACAATAAATTAAACACGCAATTTTGTATCAGTTCAAATTCTTACGTTGAACGTTAATGAAATGAAGAGTGATTTCCGTTTAACAGAATGGGTGAGTGGTTACCGAGGCGAGATTATAATAAAATCCAATATTGTTACACATTCAAATAGCTATCTACAATTGTTTAAATTGCAGATTGATATTGATGATCATTACTGTTTCAGCGTTTTTGTTTTATATCTAATTCACGTATAACACTTTTATGTTTTACCACCAATTTAACAGATATTTCAAGAAGCGTTCTACTATTCTTAGTAAGGAAATTTAATCTGAAAACCGAATGAATTTTTAAAAGAACCTTGCAATGTAAAATAATGTGTGTCCAAAATAATTATGAATAAAACAACTTAGTGATCACTGTTTATATTTGAACACTAGCTGCAATTGCAATTGCTCTGTTGACAATATGTAAGTTCCAAGTACGTTATTTGGAAAGACTGTTGCACAATGATGAGGTCTTAATTGATCGCAGATGTCTAAAGACAAGAAATAAATAAAATTTAAATGCCATACCCCTTATTTATTTCATGTTTTTTTCAAGAATTTGAATTTTCTTTTAATGGACATCATTGCTATTTCAGAGACTTTATGTCAGCATCACAACCATAACAACAAAACCACAATACCTACTACTATAGTCGAGTCAAATTACAGGTCAGCCTAAATCGAATTGTAATAAAATATTTCCAACGGTTTCTACAGGAAGAATGATGGAATGTTGGATATACTTAACATGGATAAGGCTGATGGAAGAAATGGACATCACGACCACCATCATGACTTTCGATCAACAATTTTAAATGAAAAGAGGCCATGTTCTATCGTTTTAGGATTAACCATCCCCGGTAATTCAAATGTGAAGTTTTTTATCTACGTTCACATGTTCAAGAGATATGCAACGAAAGTTAGGATTGGGGAACGTGATGATTCTTCTTTTTATATTTTCAGGATAATGAGCATGGCGGTATCCCTTTAAAATTGATAGAGTTCATGCCAAAGAGTTTTGGTTGCATTACCAGAAAATTTCGTCGTAAGAAGCAACTCCTCGGCAGTCTACCCATGCTTAATTACAAGAGATACCCTTCCTGTTGCTGGAACATGCTTCGTTGCACATTGCATTTTGCTACATTTTGCATTGAATGATCTTCAAGGGGTGCTACGGCACAAGTGGTTGCAACAGGTGATGTGGGACCAGTTTTTTATCATGCACGTCCCTTCCTAAATTGACAGCGACAAAGTATTTTTCATCTCTGCAATTGGGTATAAACACTGAAGCAAAGCAAATATTACTTGTCCAAATGCAATGTTCCCAGAGATTCCGCCACTATTTTCAGTTTGGGGTGTGTTTAAGTTAAAATTTCTAGGGTGTAAGTTGATATATGCATGTTTTTTTATCGATTTTTGATTGTAAAACTTTTCAAGCTGGGAGGGGTTTGTCAAAGATTTGTGGGGTGAAATCTCCCAAAAGTTCAAATCCTCTGTTATTTATACTCAATATACTGAAAAGGAATTTTTACCATTCGCATGTGCTGGATACGATGAGCAAGGGGTTTGTAGATTTGCAACTGTTGTATGGTGTTCTCAATTGTTTCTTGTATACGCTAGACAAAATATAAAAACTTAACTTCTTGGACCGAAACCTGCGACGACCATAGCTTTTCTACAATTTCTCGTCTCTGGCACACAATATCATCCGTCGGAAATGTTTGACTTAAGAAGATTCTGTCAACTGCGGTGTAAATAATTAAGTGACAACGTACCTCTCTTACAACTGTCTTCACAGTCAGCATGTGCTTTTGCGCATTTTCTTCGTATATAACTTAAATTGTTTATTAAAACCTGATCCAAACATAACACGCAAAATGCAGCCTAAGAAGCTATGGAAGCCATAAAGTATGACGATAATTTATTTCAAGAACTTTCAGGAGATTCATTGGCAATGATAACCATTTCCAAGACAACAGCTTATTAAACGTTATCACTAGCGTGGAGTTAGAGTTCTGCAGTTGTTAACGTTTGCATTTCAGTTTTTGCAAGAACAAATTTACCTGGTGTTATTGTGGCGATGATTAGCATTCCGTCATATATTCCGTCACAATATACGTATAGATGTTGTAATCGACGTTATCAGCGATATGCTACATATCTTTAGGCCTAAATCCCGATAAATCAGTGCCTGTTTTCACTCCAGCACTTTTTGAAATTTCTTTACTTCGGAATATGACCACCAGAAACTCATTTGGTGAAGTGTATCGACAAGGCAACTGTAACTCATATTCTGCCAAAGCTGTAGCTTTTAAACAATAATGTTAAGCTAACTGGTTGATTCATCGTAAAATAAATAGAATAATGACCTCTAAAACTGTTTTTCTGTGTTTTGCGATTTTTCGTCAACTGCATTTTGTCTCTCACAGATTCTTTTTTCTTCAAATCATGAACATGGCGATATGAATATTATCCAGATGACGCACGTTGAACGTAGCTGCTATTTTTATGGCAATGCAACGACCATTCTTCAACACAATCTCTATTCATTTCTAAAGAGACAGATAGCACCGTGCTGAATTTCTTGGAACGATAAAAATACGAATCATTATTTTACTCAATCCCAACTGCCAGGACCTTTATCTCCTGCAAATGTAAATTAAGATAGAAAATAACTTCACATTTGAATTTGATGGGAGAAATTTGCCTAAAACGATATGTCACATGATACTTTTACATTTAGAATTTTGAGCGTAATTCAAGACAACTGCTATTAAGATGGCGACCGAGATATCCATTTTCTTCGTTAGATAGGGACTTACCGATATAACCTATATGAAACATTTCTCATGTTGTGTTAATGTTTATGTATGCACTTCACAAAAGAAAACAGAGTTCCAGTAAATAAACCGCTAGTTTCTACTAAGAGGCCATACCCGCATGGAATGTGATACCGATCATTCAAAAACAGAAATGAAAATGAAACGATCTGGTATGAGGACCCATCACCATCATAACTAAATGCAACTTGTACGCACGTGTAACAAGAAGGTGTCTTTCAAAATGAGGTTTCCTGCAGAAGGAGAAGTTTGTTCTATTGCAACAGTTTGGGTAGAATTGAAGAACCTTTCGTTAAGAGGAAGCTAAATGAAAACAGGGAAAGGTTCTTATAGTATCCCTTGAAGTGGTATTAGAATGAAAATCATTATTTCTAGTTGAAATACAAGCATTCATAGAAAGACAAAGATTCATTTCTGACGCTGAATTTGAGACGACGGTGAAAGTACTTTTGAAACAATTAAATTCATTACGAGTGTGTTTCTTCTATGCAAGTCCCATTCTGTGAAAACTGTTTCACTATTACATCGCATTTAAGTGAAGTGTAAAATGGATAAGAATAAAATGGATTGGAAGTTGGCGCGAGGAACCAGGCTCATCCATATACCATTTCACCACTTTTTAAGGTTGAAGGAGTTGACTGGACATTTTGCACCCCCTTGTGCTTTTGCTGATATTTCGCATATTTTTTCACTTGTGTAATTTATATGCTCGCCTCCTGCTGGGAACTGCACCCTAGTAGGGGAGACGAGCCGAATTTATTCTAACCTACTCGTAATCGTACACCTTCATACGAAATTTTGTTTCTCTAGCTTCATTCCTTACAAAGTGTAGCTTAGGCGGATATTTTGGATAAAAGATGGACACATTTTTAACGTTTTCTTATATTTTCGTGACATACTCGTGATGCTACACTGTCATACCAAATTTCATTTCTCTATCTCGAACGATGTGAAAAATTGTATTTCAGCTGCCATTCTGAATCAAAGATTGTCATTTTTGAAAACGTTGTTATGTTTTCCTAAACTACTTTTGATAATACTTAATTCTGCCAAATTTCGTATCTCTGGCTCAAGCAGTGTGGAAAATGGATTTATGACGTCCGCCATTTTGGATCCAAGATGGCGTCTTTAGAGATATTTTATAATATTTTCATAATCTACTAATACTATTGTACTTTCAAACTAAATTTCGTTATTTTAGCGCCAGCCGTTTAGGCTGTCTTCTTTAAAATTTTAGGGTTGGCGGCCATGTTGAATCCAAGATGGCGAAATGTTTTTCAAATTTTTAAAACGTTTTCTCAATTTGCTATTAATGATGTAGTATCTTACCACAATTCACTGTTCTAGCTTTTGTCGTTTAGGCTGTGTATTCTTTGAAATTTTAGGTTTGGCGGCCATTTTGAATCCATGATGGCGACCTTTTCAAAATGTCGAAATTTTTCCTTTATCTAATTATCATCCTCTACCTTTATACCAAATTTCATGTTTCTAGCTTACTCTAAACACCCTAAACAATATGATGAGTGAGTGAGTGAGTGATTGAGTGAGTCAGTTAGCCTAAAATGTGCAATTTCAGGGGTCCACAACTATAACATAGTTTGAGATACGAATATGAAATTTTTACATCTGCACATATTTACTATATCTCCTTAACGACGAAAGCTCATATTCCTATCTTTAACATATTTTTTTCTTACGGGGCCCCCAAATCGTGGATTTTTCCATAAACTCTTGTTCCTGTATAACATGCTTCTGGCTGTGCTGACGTTTCATGACGTGAAGAATTTGACCCTTGGTAATTTGATGGATGGCAGAAATTACCTTCTAGATTTCTTCCGGGCTTAGGTTCAATTGCCTTCTCAGTAATGTAATGTAAAGGATAACCAAAAAAAACGAAGCCGAAAAGTTCTTAGTGATAGTAACATTTGAAAGTAAGTTTCTTATTAACGCAAAGAACAAAATTAGCCGACGGGAGTCTGCAAATACTCCGTCAGTTTGAAATGTTTTTTTTTTTTTTTTTTTTAAGTATTAAAAAGGATGAAACCATCAACATCATTTAAAACTCTCAAATATGAAGATCCCATCGGATTTCTCTTCTCAAGAATCTATTATTTGAAAATGGGTTTATTCTAACCACAGGAAAACACCGTTCACCAAGTCACGATATTTACGCCGGATCATTTGAGAGAACATTCGGTTATGGAGTCTCCGAATTACTTAGTCTGGTGATTTCGGTCAAGACCGTACCAATTGAATCAATTGGGTACTTCAGGTCAAGTTTCGAACCTGCTCAGTCGAATTATTACGGTCAATTTTCCGTCCTTGTTACAGGGTTTCTGGATCACCTATGTTCGGGTCAGAACGAGTCACAAAAATTAACCCTATTGCACCCATAGACCCCGCGCAACAGAGATGGTTGCTCTATCAATTAGCCCGATATCCCACAAGTTTACATATTATACTTGCTGTATTTCAATTTTATCCATATCTTGAAGAGACCTATGGTTCACGCCGGGTTCAAGAACGAAAAATCTGAAAGGGGGAATACCTGAAAATTGTCACCGGGTTATGTGTCAGATCCAATCACTCGGTCTATGCATAGGACCCCGAATCCTCAACGAGGATTATCGGTCGTTGGTATCGAAACCAAGACCTCCCAAATACGAAGCCAATGCACTTCGAAGTAAGCTAAGGCCGCTTGGTACGTACAAATCGTATCAATTTATATATTATTCACGTGCACTTATATAGTTATTTGACGAGAAGCAGAAAAAACTTCATTTTTCTCTATTGCTATTCAACTGAAATATCCAGTAATGCGTTCTTTCGTTTTTGGCTCAGATACCACCGAGACATTTAGTTTATTGTAACTTCTTATTGTGCATATTTTGGTATTTGCAACTTTTATCTACATGACAGTCTAAATGACAAAATGCTATCAGAAATTATTAAGCATGCATATCGTTCTCCATGTATAAGAATCGATAGGAAAAATCTTATCGCTCTTCTTTCTCTACTCGTTCCTATATAATGCTAGAAAACTTAGTTAAACTTTTTATTTTGGGAGCTGTTTGGTAATTAATTACTTTACCCTATCTCGATTATGTTGATAGTTAATATTTAAAATAAACAAATACCCATGGCCCAATCGGAATTCGAAACCGGTACCAAGAAGACACTGGCCTAACACCTCAGACGAAACGACTACCGTGATTAGCATATAATATTAGTGTTCTAGGGAATTAATTTATTGATTTGGATTAATGCATATAAATGCAGAGCTCTGCTGAATTAAATACACTGAAATAATTACTTTCGGCTTCAGTTTTCATTCTTCACATACGACAACCATATATTTTACTTGGTAATAAGTTACACACTTTTTGCAAATTTTAACTAAAGTTTAACCTGGTAAAAAAATACAGCAAACATAGGGGAAAACAGTGTTAGATTCACGGTTTTCGAATTTAAAATTTATTTTCTTAAGTATTTACATTGTGTTCAACAAGAATTCATAAAACATACTGTGGTAAAGTGCCTATTAGTGCTGAGATATAAGATGATTTAGGAGATATCATGTAATACGTCTCACACAAAATATTTTTATGATTGAAAAGTGCATTGTTAAGCAAATTCGTGTCACAGTAACAAAAAAACGGAATTATTTAGGCATTATTTGCGTCGGGTTGTCTAAACTCTCTCTCCTAATGGTGACGCGTATTAACCAAAAGTGGGTGTGGTGTGTCGCTGTCATATTCAGTGGTCTCCGTATTCAATATTAATATTATCTTGTCGTTTTCAGGTAATCTGGCTCTCAATAGAGGTCATCAGCCTCAATAGAGGTCAGCAGAATGCAGGATCAGAATACGGCCTACACATTAAGAACTGTTGCTTTTTGATATCGAAAGGCCTCATTCCTCATTGGAACTATACACTATACTGTTCCTTTATGTCCCTCTTCAGTTTCCATAACCTATACATTTCTTGCATATAGTACTTTTAGCTGTATTAACAGAACCCAATAATTAGCGCAATTATAATATGGTATAAAACTCACCACAAGCGAATTGATCTTCGTCACTGCCGTCAAAGCAGTCCTTTTCTGTGTCACAGACGTAGGTATCAAAGATGCATTTTCCTGAATTACAACGAAACTGAGTTTCGTTGCAACTACGCAGACCTATATCCATAGAAGAAATATTGGTTTACAAATGAAAGCAAGTTAATAGCAAAAGACTTAATTATATGAATTGAATAACACCAAAAATGCAGTATGTGTTTATCTCAAAACAGGCTGAGCTGGATAAAGATAATCTAGTTTCAGGTTCAGAAAGCTTAAACTATAATTCCATGTTTACTCTTCTAATGTAAGAACTCTGCTTTATGGTATTCTTACATTTTTAGAACGCAGAATACATGGAACGCTAAAGTTTATCCACAAACAGCTAGATAAACTAAGATTTTGGTTTAGATAATTAAATTGATTTTGTTCCGTTGAATTTTCTGAGGTTACAGGGATTCCGCATAGATTGTATTCCTCTTAACTTCCCTTTATGTGTTTATGTTTGGCGATAGTGTCCCATACGTATTGTCCGTTTACTAAGAAACGTACAAAATATGGGCACAAAATGGAAGATTGAATATAAAGTAAACAAACTCTAAAGAAAATGAGGCATGTGCTGGGCCCTGAACTCCTGAATGATGACTGCCAAATTATTTGTAATTTCAAACATTATTACTGAAAAACAACAACTATACATAGTGTGCAAATGCATACTCTAGGAGATAGTGGTCTAAACAAATACTATACACTGACAGTCAAGAAGACAAAAAACGCTTACATAGAAAACGGATACGTGCATTGCATATTGATCTACTACGCTGATCGTACAAGCACCAAATATATGGATAAACATACACTACAATCATAGAATCTGCGAGCACGTGCAGATGGAAGACAAGGGCTATAAGTCCCACCCCGTGCTGTGAACTATGCACAAATTGTTTATCTTATATAAAAATATTTATATTTTACGTGCAGATAGCTTATACATGTGTTTCGTATATGATCACTATCAAATAAATTTAAGAATATAGTTATATAAGTTATATACAAAAATATATAAAATTCGTACTACCAAAGCCAGGGTCCTCATCTTCTTTGTCGGTGCAGTCTTGCTCCTCGTCGCATAGGTATTGTTCAGATACGCACCTTCCAGAATTGCAGCGGAAATCCAATTCATCACAGGTACGCTGTCCTAAAGATTGAGTATACTTATTGTGATTAACATGAACAGCAGTGGTGCGAAGTCAATCTATCGTAATTTTTGCGTCTTTTGTTATTGAATTTAATTGACTTCATGGTTTAATTAATGACGTCAATAGTAAATTGAAACATTTCTTATAATTCATTTGTAACCTTATATCCAGAGGCACTAAAATTAACAAAAAATTAAATTAAATAATTAACAAATCAGGCTAAAAACTTACTGCTATTAATCTCGTTGTTAAATTTGATCTTTCGTTCAGTAATATACCTTGCACGTAAAACTGCATGAAGTAATCTATTTGGCTGCATATGGTATGATGGGGATGAACTATATGATTTTTCTCAATTTTAAAGGTAAATTAGCTGCAAGGGTGATTGGAACTCAGGTGTGAGTGTGATACCTGCGATAAATTCTGGAAGTCTATCTATCGTATTTTTTGCGTCTTTTCTTATTACCTTTAATCGACTTCATGGATTAATTAATTACGTCAATAGTAAATACACTTCAAGGTGACTTTTGCGTTTGTCCATTCGTCAAGAGCAAGTAACATTACCGAAAGAAATGTAGATTGAAATTTCAGAGTATAAATAGGGCCCCTTTTGTTTTGGCTTTGCAAATTGAGATATTGATAATTTTGTTAAAGTGGTAATTGTAAATTTCACTTTTGTTGAAAAAGAGGTAAATATATATTTTAATATAATTTTATTAGTCTACCTATTTAGAACAAACCTTTAGAAGTGACTATCAAAAAGTTGCACTTTGGGATAATTCAAGGTGATGCAGGCCATTTCAGAACAACGATAATTTTGTGATCCAAATTTATTCCGGAGGCGCATAGCAGTGACTCAGTACGAATATTAGTTTAATGTTGAATAGTTCTTTTTAAGTATTTTAAAAAGTAGTGTTTTTTTAAGCAATACCTCGCAAAGTTCAAGTGAAGGCGTCAATTGACCTTTAACAGCTCGTAAAACATATTTCATAGTGTCACATTGAGTTACATACCGAAACAGGTAGATAGTCAGGTAGGATTATTTTCTAATATGGTTCCAATATTGAGGATTACGAGATAGGTGATTTGGTATCAGTGTTTTAGAATGTGCTTCTGGAATGTCCCAGATGAGTTGAGCTTGCGTATTGCAAATCTTGAATGGTGGACGATAAATAAACTTGTCATCTCTTGCAAAGACATCTACTTACAATTTCCAAATCACCGTACCATCTTTTAACAGGAGACTCCAGGTCTCCTTAGAATTCAGATCACTTCAAAATGTTTGCTAGGTCAACCACCTTTCTTCATAAAACTTTAAAACGAACTAAGTGTAATGATGAGGTAACCGTCATTTCCTTTGTGCCCTTAAAATAAACGGACGCTTATAGAATTTATTTTCCAGACTTTTCTGAACTAAAAATGTTTGAAACACGCACAAGGAAAAATTCCTATTAGAGTGAACATTCAATATTAAAGATGTGGGAGAATTTTAATATTATGTTCCCTTCTAACAGAGACTTGTTCACAACGGTGAAAGCCAAGGTCAGCACTGTTAAGCAATTCCTATATTTGGCAAGGAGAAGACCAACTTGCGATGCATTATTGACTTATTATGTGACAGATTTGCATCTTTTAGCTTATTATTTGACTCGCCTCTTTGCAAAACACGGAACGTTTAGAAAATAAAAGTTACATTTCATGCCACGTTGTGTTCTTCATCGACCATAACATGACTTGACAATTGAATTACAAACATGATCAAGTACAGTTAATCCTTAGTGTGCCTTGCTATAAAGCTGATGCAGAGGAAAGTCGGCTTTGAAAGTTTTCTTTTTAATTTCTGAAGGGGTTGTTGGGTGGACAAAGACGACAAAATTTGGCAACGATAAAACCAAATAAGGCAAATGCACATGAATATCGGTGGTGTTGAGATCACCTGACCAAATGCAATAACAAACATTTGATTTCATCACAAGATTCTCCGAATATTCATAGTAATAATAATGTAGACAATCAGCAACCAAGCTATGATGCCGAAATACATTCCTTGCAGATAATTCTAACAATGTATAACGAATTCATATATCAGAAGATAGCGAAATTTTAGACGCAATATATTGTAGGAGTATGTGGATAGACTCAATTATCTAAACGAATGGATTTAGTTTTTTGATACGAACTTAACTTTCGTCTAAGCCAAATATGCCAAAGGCATTAAATATATTTTAAATAGAGTTAAAACAGACTTCACAAACATGAAGAACGGCTACATTATATCAACAAGTAACACTTACTACAAATCTCGGAGTCCTCGTCACTATTATCCCTGCAATCTGGCTTTGAATTACACACAAAGAACTGATGGAGACACTCTCCAGATTTGCAGCGAAATTGGTCATCGCAAGTGCGTTTATCTTTGGAAAGAACAAGAAGAATGAAAGTTTGAAATACATGAAATATTTTTTATTTTTGTCTTTCTATTTACTTTTAATTTACATATATTCAAAGCGTGTATACAAAACGATCTTTATTACTAACGAAATGATGTGACTCGTATTACCATACACAAATTTTACTTTACAGCTCATATTACAAAGGAGTACTATGCCATTTTATGGCAATCAATTCGGATTTAGTTCCAAATTTCAAATAATGTTCGCGTATACATTTGCAAAATTCAAAAGTCAATATGATTCATGTTATTGACAGTATCAAACCAATAGTATTTTTACTCGTTGAACATTAACGGGAATGAGTTATGAGCAAAGTTGATTGAAGGTGATTGATTTTTATCGACATTTAAATCAGATTATTGTTTTGGAAAAATAAATGGTTTAAAAAACAGTAGAAATAAAGTGCAATATTTTTAATCCCTTTCGGGATAATAGGCTCCTATGGTGTAAACAAAAACCGAAGCGATTGACTTAGAATTTTAAAGAACTATTTGAAGAATAGTACTGTCGAAATTTTGGAAGAAAACGTACAAACCTAATTCACATTATAGGTTTATAAATTGTATTACAAATATGTTAATTTCGTAATATATATGAAAACGAACACACGAAAAACAGAAATTGCCGTTTGTGTTTACAAAACAAATATTGGGTTTTCGTAACATTACCTTCTTTTGTAATTGAATCAAATTATTTGATCACAAATTGCCCAAAAGCAGTTTATACTCAATGGAAGTCTAATGTCTACCTACGTGTTTGCTGAAGGATGAAAATTTAAAGCTGCGTATCCTATATTGATTTTACTGCATTAAATAGGTCTCATTAAATTGAATTTTATGAAAGACCTTAAGCAAATTTAAATTAGACCGAATTGATGATGATGGGAAAATTGGTGGAATGAAAAAAGTGGGAGTAAATGTGAGAACAATGAAAAAAACATTAACACGGTTTTCTTCAACACATATTCAACATGACACGAGCCTAAATCTAATCGCGAACCCCACGGATTAGAGCTGAGCGCTCTATCAACAAACTAGCTTTCATGCCTTATGAAATATTGTCTTGGAATATTGCCAAATTGATAGTGCAATTTTGATGACTGAAAACTAAGGGAAATGAACTAAAATTAACTTAATAAACTTGAATGCTAGAATATTTTGTTACGCAGATGTAGAACGGAGGAAAGATGCCATTTCGATTATAAAATTGTTAATTCTTTAGAAAGGAAGGAAGACACTTGCGTCATTTCAGCAGGAAAGCTGATACGCAGACATATGGTATTTTTTTGTTTTATCTTAAAGTGTATACCGCCTCTATAACCATTAATCATGAAGAACGGTAGTTTTTCGAGTGACGTTGGCAACGGACACTGTGAGCGGCACTCTGATACTTTACAGTTAGTTTCGGATCTTCCGAGGTATAAGTCCGATTTTGATGCATGAACTTACATTTGAAAGCTCTTTCCAATACGAAGACACAGGAAAAAAAATGGGTTGGTAGGATATCCTTGGTACCCCCAAGGGCGCTTTGAAAAAATATAAAAAATTCACATTTTTTAGGATAGCACTGACCCCAGGCCATATAGGAGGCCGAAACTTACTGTATCTTATTTTACGCTTCAATACGTTTCAAACGGTGTATCATACGTTAAAGCAGTGGAGCGGTTCAAAAGTTACGACTTTTTCAACCGAATCACAAAATTTTCACAAATGATAGAATGGTATGTCCGTCATTCTGTGTGTCTTTTTGTTTTAGTCCCAAATGGGTTGTACCCGGGTGTTTTAGGGGTCCATTGCGGGTCCACATAATAAGGAGAGAAAATCCAAGCTTAGACTTTTCATAGGAGTTACGGTTTTCGAGATATTGAGCAAAACTGATTTTGTATCCTTCCGCCATAGTGACACGTACCACGTTCTAAATACGAGCCCGTACGGAGAACACTCTCCGCCGCTGCTCCACTCATCTGGGCATACCGTAAAGAGAAAAATTTAAGGATACATGACCGTACCTAATTTTATATAACCTCTACGTTCCAATGGTGCACGGGATTGCATCCTGTACCTTGTTGTTATGAGAAAAAATGCTACACATTATCGGTTATCCACCTCGTCCTTTAATCGAAACAAACTGTGCTTCATAACGAATAGTCTTCAACAAAATCATTCAACATTTACTGACTTGTTGCAATATACTCAGAATGCTATAAATCACGTTTAGAAGCAGGAAATACTTTTCTTTGTTACAAGACAGGAGTCCTTGTAGACCACCGTCCGTTTCCAATAAATATCTGTTTCCATCAGTGCAAGCGCGAAACCTCAGTAGTCTAATAATTAGCGTTCTTGAATCCGCCGCGTGGGTTCGCGGGTTGTTCAAATTCCGGTCTAGTGTTTTTTTTTAAATAACATTGTGTAAGTTCGGAAGTTGAAACCCTGAGAAACACAATATTTTATCTTTTTTTTAAAAAAAAGAAAAAAAAAGCTTTTAATTCAAATTACTGTATTTTTTAAATTTTATAGGCACCCTTACAAAATGAGTGATATCAGTATAAAACCCCGTTTGGGGTAAAAGGAAGAGTGACGCAAGAATTCTACTCCCAAAAGAAGTGATATCTATTTTGGGAATGACTTTCTTTGTGTCACTATGGCGGAAGGTACTGTCTCTTAATTTTATTACAAAGGCAATACTTTCGCCATACTGATACAAAGAAAGTCACTCGCAAAATAGATATCACTTCTTTTGTGAGTAGAATTTTTGCGTCACTCTTCATTTTACACCAAACGGAGTTTTGTACTGATCGTATATACACGAAACTATCGTAAATGTTTCCTACATGTTAACCTTCTTTGTAAAATATACCGCTACTAAGAAACGTGATATCTTCCTTCATTTTCAGATTTATTACAAGTTGTTGTAATTGCTTATTTCCATGGCTATCTTCCGCAGCGAACATCAGGTATTCATTAAATTCATTCTAGTTTTTGCTGTTTAAGGTAATCGGAAAGAAAAAACTAACTTAGTAGTTTTTGCAGTGCCGCAAGTTGTTTGAATAAAAAAAACGATTTAAATTAATAAATCAACATTTTGTAATCGTGATATTTTTTCATACCTTCTTACGAGTGATTCATCCCATTCGAAACTCACGCGAGTCATATATTCCTTGCTCATATTACAGATGAGTGAATATATTACAGTCAATTTAGATTAATGATCATAAATGATTGAATGAATCATTAAAACAACGAACAAATAAATAAAAAAATAAAATATATACATATTTGAATGTATCCGTTAGTTTACTCTGGACATTATTAACTTTTGTGTAAATGAGAAATAAATCACGATCGTAATATAAAAAGTTATATAATGGCATGTGGGTTAGTCTTTCACGAATTTATAGCATTTTCTAAATGGTGTTTGCGCATTGTATCTATCACGACAGCGCGAGTCATTTTATGCTCTCTAAATACGTTATCAGCGTGTATAATGGACAAAAAAATATTTCCATATTGTATCAATGCAAAGTGATCATTCTTTATGAATTTTCATTACAAACCATGATGTTTTTTTTTTTTACTTAGCCAAGAACATTATTTAATATCTTACTGGACAGAATAAATGAAATAATGTATCAGAAAATAAAATATCTTCAGTTAAGAAATAATAACTAATGCTTTTGTAATCAAAATAATTAAACAACGTACTGGATTTTGAAAGTAATGATAAATCTCACAAGATTATGTATTTATATCTATTTTGGTGATAGTTATTTATGTACAACTATTATTGAGAAGAAACCATTATAAAGAATTACACCTATTTCGAATAACTTAATGCTATTATAATCATTAAAATATTAGTAGGTAATACATAATTTTAATTTAATAGCAAAGTAGGTTTGCATTTGTAGTTAGATTAATATAATTGAAATTGTGTAAAAAATTAACTTACCATAGTTTGGGCTTTGATTTTTATGGAATTAAAAAGTAACTAAGTTGAACCTTAAAATATCGGAATTGTACATATCTTACATTTGTTATAATGTATTTTTATTGAAACATGATTTAATTAAAGCATATTGTACACCTGATCATTGAACATGTAAGGATATAATACAAGTACTACTATAATAATAATTGCAATTATACAAAATGAAAATTTTAGAAATTTAAATAATATGGAGTAACTTCTTGACTATTAGAAATATAATTAAATTTAAAAAAATAATATGACATATACAATATGGTACTAATATACTAACGTAATATTTAACACAGAATGTAGAAAAATGCAACAAAATGTTAAAAATTTCAGAATCGCATTCAGCAAATGAAAGCAATATTTCTAAATAATATATTAGCTGAATGTAGCACAGCGAATATGAAAACGAAAATAACTGAAAGCGAGGAAGAGGCGACAGAAGAAATTCTAATACACCGTGAAATAAATTTCCCATTAAATGTAAACTATGATGCTCAAACGGGACTGAAAGAGGAACGAAACTAATATATTAAGCAGGAAAGGAACGAAACTAATACGTTATTATGAGAAATGGGCAAATTGCTTATTATTCTGATTAACCATTTCATTTGGTAAAACGCGTATGTAAATTTTGTCCCTAAGCGAATAACTCTGAAATGTGTCAATATGTTTAAATAATATTAATAGTTAGTAAGTGCTTATCAGTGTTCACTAGCCTATGTTTCATATAGATTAATGCTTATTTCAATAACTGATAAAGTAGCGAAATGAACTACGATTGGTATAAAATTTGTGAATAAGTAGATATACGACATGCCTATTACTTAGAATTCAACATTGGTGTTAAGTGCCTTTTCAGCATTGCACAATAAAACGAACGTAATTAAAACAACTTCTCCACATAAATTATATGTTTTTTTTTCTTTTCCACCACAAAAATATACGCGTACGTACGCGATGAGGTACAAGATTTTTAACTATACTCGAACGCGTAACTATGAGTGCAAAACAGATTTGAAATTGTAATTCGTAAATATGTTCTGTTTATCAGGAAATCTCTTGTTGGATACATGCTATTATCTCCAAGGTAGACATCAATATGTTCAGGTGCAACCGTGTGCACTCCCCATATATTTATAGGATCACAAAAGTTTATCACTTTGACATGAATTGACCACTCCAAACTTATATTTGGATGTCATTGTAAGTACATAATGTCAATGAATTGAAATGCCTGATAGCGTTATATGTGTTCCACGTTTGTCATTACTTGCCATGTAGTAATATTTTTAATTATATTTCATTTTACTAAGAATATGATGTAAATATGTTAAAATTCTGTGGGGGGATTTCCAATTCCTAGCAACGATTTATGTACAGTATAATAGAACACCAACTTTAAATGACTAAATTATTTTATATTTACTGTACGTTGTAAATGAAGCAATTAGTAAAATACACTATCTTGTGTAGGTACAAAATAAAGTTTAATGACATATAAAACACGACTGTTACGTAATATATTTTACGCTTTAAATTGGCCTACTTACTGCACATTTCTGGTTCTTCATCACTTCCATCATCACAATCGAACTCCGTATCACAGACAAACGAGTTTAAAATGCAATTCCCAGAGTCACATTGAAATTCTGTTTCAGCACAGATAGCTTTCGAAATCATATAAAGAAAATAATATATTAATTGAGAAATATAATATTATTGGAAAATATTATTATACAATAGTGTGAGCAACGTTTGACGACAAACAAAAATAACCACAAAGAATGTCGAAAATCCTAAAATCTAACATAAATACAGATCTAATTGAATGTGCTTACGCGCCACAGTTTTAAGAATAAGAAACCAGTGCAGGTTTTTTTATACAAACTTCAAAAATGCATTTAAAAATAACATTCTCTATTGATTTTCTTTGTTTTGGCTTTGAAACTATGGGATTCACAGTTTAACACTACGTGTATAGTGAATGAGGCACAAGAATAAGCATGTTAATTAACAATTAAAGACCTGAATTGAAAAACATTCCAAGTCCACTTTTTTGCGAATTTTCATGTTTTTTTATTCGTCGGCATCTATGTTGCAAAGGCATTTGCCTAATAATACATTTTAACTCCAACTAAAAACCAGTTTTTTGAAAATACAAAACAAGGCACTTACGAGGTTTAGCGCAACAGAATTGGGATGAGGTTCAGTTTTGTACTCCAAATCCTTCTCCTAAGAGTAAATCCATTTATTACTCGTGCATGTACGATGGAGACAATACTAAACTGGTTAAATTGTTTTAACAAACACAAGATGAACACTGTGATAGCGTTTTACTGCTTTAAACTAAGACGCAATATAAAACGATTGACCGCATTGATTAGTTCTTTTTTCAGCTGAAAATTATGGAAGTCCAACTTCCAATTCTGTAATTCTAAGTTTTTTTTTTGTTATAGTACAATTGGAGTGACTCAATCTGGTGGCGTCTTAATAAGACAAATCTTGACAATATGTTCTCATATATAAAAATAACTCGCTTTTAAGTCGTTTGCTTTCTATATCAAGGCCAAAGTGACATGCATTGGAGTGATGGTTGGAACAAAATACATTTCCTGCTAGTCAATAAGCCAATAGTAACTTCTGTTCATGAAATGACTAAAGTATAAGATTTACGACCAAGCAACCAAAGTGTCTGCACTAATATGTCAAGCGGAATGTGACCTTCAACAACCTCTAAACAAACATACTAAGTAGTGAATTAAACTTTTCCACGCCTCTGGCGTTAATTTCTTTTTCTGATGCTGGCAAATACAATTATAACCCGATCTTAGTAAGTAGTGAACTATGTCCGATGTAATCTAGTGGTTAACTTGTTTGACTTTAATCCCTAGATCTAGGTTCGGATATTACTTAAGCCACGTCTTTTTTATTTTATACGTGTTTGCAAATGATGCGATGGATGCAAGATGCAAATTATTGTACAATCGATATATTAATAAGTATGTGTGTGATTATAATACATCAATCAAATGGTTTCATTGTTAACTTATTCCGCTTTCACTTTCCTTCACATTTTTCCTTCCTTAGATTTTATCGTTGTAATCTCTTCCTTTAGTTCATTTACTCACGGTTTTGTTCGGCAATGTGTATGTGTAAAATATCTCCTGCGAGAGAGAGAGAGAGAAAGAGAGAGAGAGTGAGAAAGAAAGAAAGAAAGAAAGAAAGAAAGAAAGAAAGAAAGAAAGAAAGAAAGAAAGAAAGAAAGAAAGAAAG
>JAGDQP010009585.1:28892-41608 GCA_022664845.1 Lepisma saccharinum
AAGAAAGAAAGAAAGAAAGAAAGAAAGAAAGAAAGAAAGAAAGAAAGGAAGGAAGGAAGGAAGAAAGAGAAAGAGAGATGATGAGGGTCCTTTGTTGAAGGTTGTCACTAATGAACCCCCTGGAAAAGTCTCACAAATGTCTTTGAATAAAAAAATGGTTTACACGTACATTTTCCTTAATTGTTACCCTTTTTACTCCTACACATGAAACTCTCGTCCACTGTAACCGTTGTAGCCAACTGACTAATGATAATCGAAAACCTTTTAAAACACAAGAGGTGTAGTAACTAAAGTGTTACGTAATCTTTCACCCATGTTATCTCGTAACAGGCCAGCGAGTGCGTCATAGTATTTTCGTATATTATATTCTGAATTGTAAACGTCTACCATTGCAACCTAAAGTGTATTGACCATGTCTCTTCTTGTCACATGTTCACGGGATTTTTTCATTGCAATCCGTAATGTAGTGTCTGCTGTTATGACTGACTTTACTATTGTGTGCATCTCAGTTTATCCGAGTGTAGTTTTTAAAAAAAATGTGTGTGTTTTTTTTGTGTGTGTAAATTATGAAATAATACAAATATTATAAAAACGATATTGAGAGAAAAAAGAAGAACAGTTGACAAGATTAGAATCGACAACCTCGAAGTCTATGTCTTTTATTTCCTCCTGTTATACCATTACTCCAGATGGGATACTGATGCTTTTTTGTCCAGCCAGTATACATTTTCGCAGTATCGAATCAGAGAACCCTCAAAGACTTCGAATCTGCTCTATTCAAAAATGAATTTTCAAACTTCAGTAATGTGTATGTCTACGTGTATAGTCCAAATAGCAAGGGATTCCGTCTAGAAGTAAGGAATTTCCAGAAATTTACTGAAGAAATGGTGGGATCGCAATACACATGAATTGCACGAAATTTTCCAGGAAGTAACAATTATCATTTGGCAGAAGCAGATTAGATTTCCCAAGCAGAAGCAGATATCTTAAGCAGATTTCCTTTCCGGAACGATTTTATTATCAAAAGACGTTGCAGAAAACAGGGCACAATCACGTTAACTTCTTCAAGT
This sequence comes from Lepisma saccharinum, assembly GCA_022664845.1. Lineage (NCBI taxonomy): Eukaryota > Metazoa > Arthropoda > Insecta > Zygentoma > Lepismatidae > Lepisma > Lepisma saccharinum. The sequence goes on from JAGDQP010009585.1 coordinate 29,963, forward strand.
ATTTGATCTACATGTTATTAGTATTACACACTACCATTGACAGTAAATTCAACATTGATTACGATTGTCATCTGTACTTACGAGGGGCATTTCATAGTTCTTGAGCCTACCTAAGAAGGAATTGTACGATGTGAATACAAAATCTTTATTAGACTGAAGCTCAGTTCTTCTGAGGAAGGTCCGCATATTTTCAAGCCGGTAGCTAGCGCCACGTAGTCGCGGCGTCACAAAACATCAGGCCAGATGGCATAGAGCACGAGTGAGAACATTGTTGGTGAACGCGTTGTGATCCGCGAACTGTTTCGCAAGAGCATCTCACAGTCTCACTGGAAAGTTATGCACTTCTCTTCAGCAGTGCTCCAGTGTTGCCTATCTCTTACGAAAAAGAGGTTGGCAACACTGATTTTGGACGACCGGGTCGATTTTAATAAGACAATGCTGCCCTGCCCCGTGTGAATTCTGCCACCGACCTTTTAACGGTAGCCAGGATGCTGCCCTACCACCGACATGTCTTTGCGAAACAGGTAGCGGATTACAGCGGGTTCACCAACACGTTCCTCACTTGTGCATGATGATTGACGGCGAAGCGTTTGGCCTTTTCGAAGTAGGTGAATCTTCCTAAGAAGGATTGAGCTTCACGCTGATGATGTATTTTTTTTAATCGTGCAATCCCTTCCTAGGTAGGCTCAAGACTTATCGAATGCCTCACGTAGGTCTATGTAGTTTTACCAACGTCAGGTAGTTTCTATGTTCCATCACCTATTCTATAAATCTAAGTAACCAAATAGATCATATTTTTCTACATTACCTTCGTCGTAGCAACGACTTCAATATAGCATTTTAGAATCGGCACACAGTAGAATTATATTAATGGATTGGTACTTACCTAGCACAGAAGGTCTAGAATCTAAAATACTGTAACAGGAATTGTAAGTTAAAATAATACTGACATGAACAATTTGTGATAATTTTATGTACACTAGAAGTTCAATGTGCGTAGATTCAAGTGCAAATCAATCGGATATTGAAGGAAAATGATAGTATTATGTTTACGAAAAGAATATTTAAGTATTTACAAATATAGTTACAACAAAGTAAGAGCATATGTGAAGACGTTATTGCCAGATAATATTTTCCATTTCTCAGCTTAGCAAACATATTATGTTAGTATGTCATAATGGGACACATATACTACGGCAAAACAATTATTTTTGTCATAGATTTCTAATTCTTTAGTAGCGTAATATTTCATGAACGTAACTAGGAACACATAAAACGACGCCAAACATGACATTACTTCATAACAACAACAGGTTTGCCTAATGCAAGATCAAAAGTATATATATTCAATTATTTAACTAACTAACCACATTGCTTACGGAACTCGTAAGTTCATCGCGCAATAGGATTCTGTCCCGGAGAAGATCAAGACAGTTTTCATCACGATCACCTACATCTCCAAAATCTTTTCTAGTATTATTCTCTCAACGACCTATCGGTATCCCAACGGTATCGTCCTCTCTTGCTTTCCAACAATGATGGAATATAATCTTTTTCCCATCCAAGCTACACAACCTAGCCATACTAGGCATCGTGCTTTCATTATTCTGAGAAATTCGAGTAAAAATTACAATCCGTGCAATAATTCATTATGTAGTTTTCTCCATTCGTCGGTCATCTCGTCCAGTGTCGGTTCGAATATTTTTCTTAAACTCTCATATCCGAGCACACGTAATTTATGTTTAGCTGCTAGAGTAAACTCTTGCAGCCGAAAATTATTACCGATAGTATAACCGTTCAATGTATTTTCCATTTCAACTTCCTTGATATTAATCGCCAGGTTAAGAGTTTCTGGACTGAATATAAACATGCGTTTCCCAATCAAAAGTAACTTTTTATTTCTTCCATGATCTAACTTTTGCTCTTACGCATGCTACCTAGTGTTTTAATTTGTTTACGTTTCTGTGGTCTTATTCTTAGTTGTTATACATTATTCTTTCTATTTCGACTTCTTGTCATGCAATTGTTTTCTTTGTGTTCACCTGTAGACTTATCGCATCGAAAGGTTTTATTGGTACATCGGTGTTATTTTGTAGTGCATCTATAGAACACACCCAAAATTCAACACGATAAAATATTCAGCACTCTTAAAATAATAGAATTCGCGTCTCTATGCACAAATCTCGTTTTGTGTAAACTTTGAAGCATAAAATAATGTAAATACTAGACATTTTGAATGTTTCAGAGAAGGTTCAAAAATTTGAGCAAAAATGTGCCCGCATATAAATTTGATCTTGACTTAAAAGGACACCGTCAATGAGATCATATTGAAACCAGGGTTGGAAGAAAACATGTTATGAAAAAAACGTATTTAAAATGTGCTATTTATGTTGTTTCTTTTTGTTTGTTTGTTTTAAGCACGCCTTTTATAGACTGCAAAATAAACGTTTAATATATTTCAGATGTTAAAAACGTTTTAAACATTTCCTTAAAGGTAAAAATTGGTAGGGGTTGTGATAGGTACTCAATTTGCGGTAGCTTCTATAACGTTTCAATCGTGCTTCCGTTCTATTCATAAGCATTAATTAGAAAATGTAGGTTATATTCTTCTAAATTCGATGACATTTGTCATTCATTAAAATTCAATGGCAAAGCTATTTACTATATAAAAAGTAAAGGTACAATGCGCACTCGCCGTGAGCGTCGCATGGGCTATGTGGAGGTAGCGATCAACATATTCTCGACCAACGGCACGAAGTGAGGTGGGGTGGTCAGTTCCACGCTAGGCTACCTTTACCTTCCAAACTACCCAGGAATACCAAGGACATTGTGGTACTTAATTAGATAGGAGGCTGAGTATATCTCAGAGCGTCAGCCATATGAACAACGAAGAAAAATTCTTCAGTGTCCTGGCAGGGATTTGAATTACACTTCTTGAAATGTTCTCTCGTTCGAGCAAGAAGACCTGCCGTTTCATTTTTACACAATCTGCATTGGCTTTTACGGTTATTTTCGGAAGGATTAACTTTCATAAAGTATGCCCAGATTAAATACTTTCTCCTTCCTGTGCAATTCACTGACAATGAGTCGATAAACGAACAGCAAAGAAGCAGAGTACATAGTGTTGTTAAAAAAGTTATATTTTGTGTGAAGTTTTTGAAAGTTTTTTTTTTTTTGGTTTATTTTATGTTCTTTTTTTTTTACAAAGCAAGTATTTAATGCTACACGCTGCAGATAATCAATGTAATCAGCAGGATTGTATTTAAGCTTTCACATATTCATCCAAATTTCCCATTGCTTTGTTTTCCACCAACGTTACAAGGCAAAGGATGGGATTATTTATGCAATGCCACATTACTATACTTCCTATATATTCACTCTGACAAACATAAGGGAACTAAGAACATTTAGACTGAAGTTATTTGGTATAGATTGTAATAAAATACTAATAAACCTCCAGGGAACTGAATACATATTTTAAATTATAGGAGTTTAATTTCCTAGAGATAAATACAACTTAGAAGACATATTTACAGTGGACGAAAAGAAACTATGAATTCCTATCGAAATATGATCTCATCCCGTATATACAATACATTAATTTCTAATTACGGTACTATTTAAGGATAATATTTATTTTTGATCATAATATTCGTTATCATAAATAAACTATTTTTAGCTCAAAATTACGGGAAATATCTGTTTCTATTCAAGGACATATATTTGCGTTTACTAGTACATTGTGTTTCACTGTAAAGGCTCGGTGACATGACTCTAACATGCCCCGGGGCTCCAAGTCTCACCCCATACACTATGAAAATATATACACATAGACACAGAGTAATAACATTATTGTATGATGTTATATGCGTATTTCGTAGGTTTTTTTTTTTATTTACAACACTAAGAGTAGATAATCAGTTCTACCACCCGACATAAACTCTAAGCACCGAATAAAACACGATTATCAAATCTACACAGTTACTTATACAGTCCCTTTCCTCATAAACATAAGAAAAGAGATAGAGCAATGTAATCATATAAGCAAGTACATGCCAATGAAGTTTTTGTTTTCCTGGCAGTTTCTCACAATAGATAAAAAAAAGAAAGAATTGAAATATGAACATCTTGTTCCATGTTATCGATAGCGAATTAATATTTCCCGCTTCCAGCAGTCAACCGATAAAGTTTAAATCGAAACAATGCATTTTATGTCTCCATTTTTAGGCTTTCGGCGCCATAATATTGATTCTTTCGAAACTAGTTTTCACTCGGGACAAACTGCATACGTTTTACTTGTAAAAACATATCCATTCGTACTCTTGAAAATAATATGATTCTTTCAAAGAAGAACAAAATTAACATTAAAAGAAAAAACATCGTTTAAAACAAATGTGCAAAATGTTTAAATTAATCGCCTCTGTTTGAAACACGTTTTAACCATTCTAACCCTGATTGAAAAATACATTCAAATTATGCTAGAAGATTCTACGTTCTATAGGAATGTCATGTACAAACATTAGGTATCATTTTAACTGTAAAGTACCGAGATATGGACTGCTAAATTTGTTCAAAGTATACAAAAAGTATATTTTTTAGCATTCAGTAAAGAGTAATCAGTTCTGCTTCGCTTACTTCCAAGAATGAAACGCTGGCGCGTTGTAGTACAGTGATTTATCCACACAACCCCATCATCCCCAACACCCCTCATTTTTTCTGGCACCCCCCAATTAGATATGTTGAACACACCTCGTACGGGGGTTGAACTTTGAAAATCAATGTTGTGACAGATGAAACACAAATTACAAATCATCACTTATAACAATTTTATGTTTCTCTCATTCATATTATCTCACTGGCATTGAACAGTTTTAAATTCTTTTCGGTCGTAGAACGGTTCCTAGTTACTATTTGCACACCTTGACTGGTGAAATCCTAAACTATTTAAGCTATATCAAGAACAATAGTATAACCTTAATAGGAACTACATTGAAAAAATGACTTTATTTAGAGCTGTTTGTATTAAAATTAATCAGAAACACTGCAAGATATATTCTGTGCTGTAGTGATTAAAATTTCTGCATTGTAACTCTCTATCGTTCTGCATTATAAGTATAGAACAGCGTAACCTCAGATGCGTGAATATACTAAAACACAATACATTTGTTCAGTGGTTATACGCGAGAAAGTTGAAAACAAATTACTGAAATCCGTATACTTGTATATTAGCAACGTAGAATGTAAATGGTAATGTGATTTTTGCGTTTTCTTTTTTCATTTTTTTTTTTTTTTTTTTTGTATTTGGTAGGGACTTAGACAGATGAACTCGATTTGAAATAACTGCTGGCGAAAACAAATGTTTATTTTTATCTTCGAAAGTAAGTGACTTGTGTTAGTGAAGTGTGTGAGAATTAATTTTAAAATGTTTGGAACATTTCTAGACAATTGGTTGAACTCAAAGAGAAAAAGTAATGACTGTGGATCCAGATCAAAAGCATCCAAACATCACCAGCCACAACAGGTATGTATAAATATAATTCCGTTTGTGTGTATGTATAATTGATAATTGCGTTTCGAAAATTTTTATCGTAAGCTGCTTGCAGCCCATGATACATAAGGTGAATCCGGTAAATATGTAGAAAGGTAAGGATAAGATAAAGATAAAGATAATTATGATCTGAAGGAAAAACTAAAAAAATGGCATTTTGTCAGTGTCAGCCGGTGTAACAAAAAATGAACTTACCGTTTTGAAATAGTAGGTCAATCTTCTACGCCCCTTCACATGAGCTGTGTAAGTTTCAGTTTTGTGAATAGCAAAGATTTCAAAAAAGGAGCAATGGGTTAAAAAAAAGCTGGTTCCTAATTTTTTTCAAGGTATTACTTCCACAGACGATCCTATCAATTAGAGGTCAATTGTTTTTAATTTTTCTCATTTTTTCCATGTTCATTGATTAGCCTTAGATTCACTAAGTTTTAATTGGTTTAGGTTAGATAAGGTTCGATTAGGTTATTTGCTGTAGAATCACAAATACTCAATTCCACCTGTAAATTTTCCATTTGGTGGAACCGTTTGCTGAAGTAGAACCGTTCTCAATCTTCTTCAAATCACTGCAAGGACCATACTATAAAAATACCACGTTGCGTTTCACAAGGTAAATAATGAGTCAATGTAATTGCACTCACGAAAGTAAGAGTACATCCTCTTTGTTACGTTTTGGAAAATGTAAATTCAGAGAAAAACAATCATAAGCGTTTTACTAAGAAATAAATTTCATGATTGTTACGAAACAAGTAACAGAAATTTGTTACCAGTCAACACTGGTAACTAAAATTTGTAAATAAGATTAGTGGTGGATAGTGTATTTAAAAAAAAAGAAAAAAATGAACGCCGAAAAAAAGAACAGGAAAATACATGTTTTTTTTATTTGTTCGTGCTACTTTGAAAAAGAACAGATTTTTTTATTATTACGGGCTCCCTGACAACATTTAATGATCAGTGAATTAGTTAAAATGTTAGTTCATGTTCAAAACATATATTTGAAAAAAAATGTGCAATGGGACTGCCTGTGAAAAAGTTTTGAGGTATTTTAAGTTTTCTCGGTCTGAGCCAAACATGCCTAAAGGTCAAAAGTGAACAGAACTTTACTCTCATGTACAAGGGTGTTAATGTTTTCTTCTTCATATCGGAAAACGTATATTTTCTAGTTATTACACTCCGCATTTTTTTTTAAGACCCCAAATGTAGAATCCTGGATAAACCACTGCTGTAGAGTATGATTCCCTTGCACTACATTTGTCACTAGAATTGTATTTAATTGTCTGAGAGTCCGTACGCCAACCGGAAATGAATATATTAATGTTTCTAAAGTTAGTAGATTTTTTGCAAAATTATATGACTTTTAAGTCAATTTCACACCTGAAAAGACCTCGGACCACCACCCCGGAATGCGCTATACCATCAGTTGGCCGAGATGTTGCATTCAAATTTATCTGTAGTCTATTGAGCTGAGTGGTTCAGAACACACTTTACCAAGAGACCATAAATGAGCTCATATCGAATTTTACGCTGAAATTCCGCTGTGATAATGTACGTTCTATATACATGTCGCATATACAAAGTCAACTCCAAGGTCCGGAGATCAAAGTTGCAATATTACGTAGCGAATCAGCTATGCAAAATTTGTTGGACACAGTGAGTATTGATTAATTTAATTTTAAAGTCCTAAACGTCCTATAGGTTTATCCCATAAGTAATGTCGTACACTTGCACCGTGAGGAAAATTACGATAACTTACCTGGAACACTACCGTCATTCAGAAAAGCAGTTTCCATCGTACTCTATAACCCTCTGCCACCTGCAAAACAGTTGTTGAATCCGCCGATGGAAGAAGTCATCGGTTTTAGAGGCAAAAAATTGGGTCACTGTTCGTCGCACGTCATCCTCATTTTGCAGTGTTTACCCGGAAAGGTGATTTGCAGAATGCGAAAAGAACAGTAGTCAATTGGTGAAAGATCTGGTAAGAACGCCGTGTGGGAAGTTTCTCCTAGCCACATTTCTTGATCTTAGCACAAGTTCTTTTTCCGTGTTTGGTAGTTCGCTATCATCAGATATGAACACAGTCTTGTGTTACCCAGAGCAAAACCTTTCCCCAACAATGCAGTCCATAGACGTTCAAGCTACTGAGACTAGAGACCTGCATTGATGGTCTGGTTACGTGACAAAAGCTCAAAGTGGACTATTTATTGTCAACACAACAGGTTTTAAAGCCCAATTAGAGTATCTTTATTTATAATGATTATTAACAGTCATTTTATTACAATATTTTCAAAGCTTTGGAAGAACTGTCACATATATCTAATGAGATGCAAGTTATACTAATGTCATTGAAGGAAGTACATATTCTCCAGATTGCTGACTTTATCATTATATCCATCGTTGCAGTTTTGCAGTTGGAAAGACCAGTGTTGTCTATGCGAGTTTCAAATGACTATACACGAAACTTTAACAATTATACTTAAATTGTGTGCTCAAAGTGTAGCTGCTATCAAGTTGTCTAGTATGCGGTGTTTCATTAGAAACCGTTGATTCATTTTTTGAACGACTCAGTCGCGGTGACCAAGTTGCATATTGTGCGACAGTTGCTAACGTTATACCACAAATCTAGCACAAACGATTGATTTAGTATTGAATGATGAGCGATATAGTGTTGTAAGTGAGAAGAAGCTTATCCCTTTACACAGTGATGAGATTGCATTACCACGGAAGTGGTTGTAGAACAAATAGATATAGTGTATAACAAAAGAGCAAGAACGCAGCACAAACAATTGAAGTAGTTAGTTTTGTAATCACTAGGGAGGGGCGAAGACGATACATATATTACATCCCGTTGGAACATCACACATTTATATTGATGATGGCACATTCAACGTTTCTTCTCTTCCGTAAAAGAATGAACGCTCTAAAATAGACATTTATCTTCACCCCAGGGCAGTCTACTGTGTAAGAGAAATGTTAAAATGAAATTTGGATGTTATGAATGAAGGATTAATAGGTTACATTAGTGGGAATGTTTGATTTTACATGTTCTTACATCCTCGTAAATTTAATTCAACTTTCTCAACTTTTTCGTTGTCCCCGGAAAAACTTATCAATATGTTTATACGATTGCGCCGTAAGTGCGACATTAGTTTGTACTGAAAGATTTCTAATAATTTGATCTGATGACACACACTGGGATTAAATATTTGTTAATTTAATATTAATTATGCGATCAGTGCTATTTAAACATGTTTCATTTTTGCTACTTTCATTTGTTACTTACCCTGAATATCTCCTCCTAATCTGCCAAGGAGTTTAATTTTCAATTGCTTGCTTATCTTTCGATTCTTCTGCCCTCCTACATTCCGTGTCAATTTCATATTTTCATTTTTTCTACTCTTTTCGTTGGATCGAACGTTCTCAGATAATGATGCTGAATCGCTACCATATAACGTAAACCCGCCATAGAGCAGAAAGACGATAATGCATGTTGAAGATAACTTCATTAGATTCATTTCTTCGATCTATGGAAGACAAGCCATAATTTATACTTTTACAATATATTTTATTTGATTGAGAAATATTTGTACCTCAGAGGTATACTACACTATCACTTTTCACAAGACTTCTCCTCTGTTCATAGATTTGTTGATTTGAGAATCTTATTTGACGTCTTAACGAAATAGTTTTCTGCTGTAAATTGCCAATTCCTCTACGAAACAAGCAATGGCATTGCTGTGTATTCCTCCAGGAAAAGCATGCTCAAATGTACTGAAGTCCATTGTGACAAGAAGGTGACATATTGCAGTTAACCTCCGAGGTACAAATATAATAGAATGGAAATATTAATCCACACAACAGTAGTCTTAGATTATGAACATCAGGTATGGACGCCTCAATACAAGATAGTTGGACAATAGATTTGTCTTTTCGTTTGTAACTTCTAATCGATTATATATTTTAATTGCATTGAATGAGCCAGTTAGAAAATGGGCACACGCCTAAAACACTAGCATTTATAAGAGAAAAAGCAAACGATATATTTAATAGTGTTAACAAAAATTAATATTTATCCAACCTATTATTATACTTCAAGATCTGTGTGTCTACGATTAATATAAATAATGACTTGAATATAGCAGTATAAAATTCATTTTTCAGTTTAAAAGGTAAACACATTTATGTATAGAAATGTTATTGTTATATTTAACAAAAGACTAATGTACTATATACATTAAACAAAACGTCCAAAACAGTGTTGCGGGCTTCGAATCTAATTTATGTTGTAGGGATAATTATACACTTTATCTAACCGTGCTTTTGTTCTTTCAGTTATTTTTCTGCCAATATAACTACGTCAACGAAAACAACAAATACTTCTACTATTACTACCACATTTACTACCGACACAACTACTACCACAACCAATAATAATAATAATAATATCAGCTAACAACGACGATATAACTCAAAATTACGGGATTGAACATTCGTCCAAATTACAGACTTATAAGGTTTCAGAAATTAGTTCGTAAAATTCAATCGTATATTTTAAAAGGGGGATTAGTCCAGGATTATTAGCTTTTGACAAATAAAGAGAAACGATTTAAAGTTGAAAATAATCAAGTGAGATGACGTCTTTGGAAATTAGCGGGTTTGGTGGTTCAACAGTAATTGTGACTCCTTAAATTGTATCCCTGTTCCAATATGTGAATATGCTATTTGTCAGTTAAAATTTGGGGCTGATGTTTTTTTGTTTGTTTTTTTAATAGAGAAACCATATTGATGTCCTCATATTTGTCATTCACTCATTTATGACTCTAAACTAACATAATGTTGTCTGCATATCATTAGAGCCTTCTAATGTATATAATATTAATTTATCAAAGAAACAAAAATCTTCATCTGACAGTAAATTGATACATCCTTTTGGTTTTCATTGTTCACAGGTTAATTTAAAATCTCAACATTTACGATCCTAAGTACTTGTCAGGCACGTAATGTTTCAGAATTTTCTAAATCCTTAATTTATTGCATTTGATGGAAACTCTTCCTTATAGTGTCCTTGACTGATGACCTTTTAACAAAAAAAAAACTTTTGAATTCTATATAGATCTCAGGGTACTTGACTTACTCATTCCAATACGTGCAGCTTTATCTTAAATTTCTTAAACTCTGCGAGACTAAAAATAACGAAATCGGGGATCGATACCCTTTTTAAAATATACGATTCAATTAACCTCACAGTATACATAAATTACAATGGCAAACTATATTGGGTCACGATTGCTCAGAGGTAGAGTTCTAGGAACCCTCGGTTCTATTCCGGCTGCTCCCAAGTGGGTTTTGTGGACAGAGATCACGTGCATGAGTTTTATCGGGATTCTTCCATTACTTCCCAATTTCTTAATTCCACCAATTCTTTCATCATCATCCATTCGAACTGTATCCAAGCTACCTTAAAGTCATATATAGAATTCAAACAACAATCTCTGTCTTGGTAATTAGTAAAAACACACGCATCAAAATAACGCAAGAAGTGAGTGTACGTGTACGATAATTAGCCGAAAAATTGGACACATTTGTATCACGTATGAGTAGAAACACGAAAATGTAAAGTATGCCAAATGTGATAAAAAAAACGTTATCATTGATACACTGTGATGTGCGATTTATGCATGTTGTTTATTATATCTGGGGGATTCCAAAAATCCAATAACACGACGTATCGCCATGTGAAAAGCAAACATCCTACTCGGTTAGCAGCACTGACAAAATGGTGACATGCTGTTTGTACTCCTAATATCTGCTATGTTGTTAGAAACTAATTTCCGGAAACGAGATTTTCATCCTATGTGTCGTTTCTGATTTACTGAGAAGTATTCATTTTCTTCGCATCGTAACGCGACGACTTCGATTTCAAGGTGGAAAGGCTATATCTACAAAACGAATAGAAATATCGCATATGTTCATAGGATGTCTTTTGTTTCTTTCGATGTCAGGAATCACTTCCTGACCGAAGAATTCCACCGCGATCTTGTTACACACACACACACACACACACACACACACACACACACACACATATATATATATATATATATATA
>JAGDQP010009585.1:42008-58506 GCA_022664845.1 Lepisma saccharinum
CATATTGTTATGAATACGAATAAAGATTCGCTGCTATAAATGAATACATGCACTCACACACTGCCATTCTAAATCAATTAAATAGTACCCTGTTACCAAATGCTTAAAACAACAAATCATGACATTTTCGGCATCAAGGATATACCAAGATTAGCTCTGATATCTTACGTTTCTCGAAAATCATAATTATTCGTATTACAACAAATCATAATTTCTACTTAGAGCACCACAACTATAATGACTTCTCGCTTACCTGAATTTTCCGGTTGAATATATATGAACCAAAAAATCAAGACTTCCAAAGCCAATATTTGTCGTTACTGTACAGAGACGCGACGTAACAAAGTTACTTTCAATGATTAATATTTGAATAACATTGAAAATAGTGCAGTGTTAAAACAATCTGCATGATATCTATTAAACTATTTTTCTGGTCATTTTACAAGGAATTTTGAACAGTTTGAAACAGACGTCAATATTCATTACCCATTAATTCGATTAACTATTGAAGTGGCGTAGTATAAACGAGGCTAGCGACAAGGGCGACGATCACGGGATGGTTTTCGGGACAAACCCCCCAAGGTTGAAGTAGGCCCCTTCCAAATGATAAGGTGAAATCGGTTCTCCTAGATCTACAGTACATGGTCATTCGTTTTCCTATTCTCCCTTTGGCAAATCCATTTCATTGATAAATCCCTCCCTGAAACTCGTGTGCTAGAGTACATATAAATTACATCACGTATACTACTACTCCCCTGACTAAAGGACTTAATTGCATTGCTTGTGTTGTTTCTGGAGTTTCGTGCATAAAATAGATAAAGATCATTTAGTAAAAAAAGAAAATATGAAAAAATGAAAACGTCATTTTATATCGTTTAAGATCATTCATCGTGATTTTGTCTTATACAAACAAAATTTAAGAAAAATAAGCGACAAGAAGAACTCACACAAAAATAGGAGTAGACTTGCACTAGAAAATATATCCTTCAAACTGCTGTTTGGATACAATTATTGTTTACCATTAATACCGTAATTTTGAGTTTCTAATACAACAAAGGCTATAGATACGGAAACTAAATACAGCATGTAAAAAGTAGTAGGACAAGTTCAACAAAGAGGAAAAACAAACTGTATCAGATGTGAAACATGGAACATTTCGATATCTGTTGCCCTTTTATGATAATTTAATGCAGTCTACGTAGTGTATTGAAGCAATTTATACCACGTCAGGCAAGCCAAGCTTGTTGGAAAGCAATGCTTTACCGTTGGATACATAAAGAAATATAAAACAGCAACTATTGCGGAATGGAATCCGTTCTGGCCAACCAAGAAAACTAACTACTCGGAATGAAAGCTACATTCTTCATTCTGTGAACAAAACTCAAAATATTAGTGCTAAAGATTTAGCTACTTCACTCACCTACGATATGTAAGTTAATGTTACACCACAAACAATCCAGAATTCATTGATAAAAATGGGATTTAGAAGATGTGTATCCAGTTTATGAATACAGTACACTCCGTTAGTAATTACGCAACCATAAATCATACCTGACACTGTACTATTTTTACGAGTTGAAGCAATTTTCTGCTTTCTGAAATATTCATTCTTCTTTCGCCAAACGTCCTGATATCCATAATTCCAATACAAGTTTACCTTCTTTTCATCCTAGACAAAAAAAAATCCGAAGTTTCAGCACACATATTGATATTTATTGAAAATTAGAACTGCTTGTTTCTACATTCTTCTGAGATATGTATGTTTTGTTTTTGGCTACACATCTGAATTACATTTTTTTGTACACATCTGTAACATTAACTTGCATATCCTAAGCAAGTGAACTAGCAAAATCTTTAGCACTGATTCTTTGAGTTTTGTTTATAAAATGAAGAATGCAGATTTCATTCGGGCAGTTAGTTTTCTTAGTATATCAGAACTAATCCCCAATAATTGTTCTGTTTACGTTTCTCTAAGATGTATCCAACGGTAGAGCACGGCTTTCCACAAGCTTGGCTGTGTCTCAGTACCATTTACCTTTCCCACGTAATTTGAAATTAATTTGTTTCCATGCTGCTTTTTTATTGGTGTGGATTGCTTCAATACACTTCGTAGATTGCTCTTGTACATAAAATGATACTTAAAACATTTCTTTCGAGAATAGTATAGAGTTGTCCAAATTCTTATATATATATATATATATGAATTTACGTTTTGCGTGTGATACAGTCTGTTTTTCCTCTTTGTTGAACTTGTACAAATATCTTTTTCTCACTGTAGGTGAGACAGAAGCTTTCTAAACCATGCCTCTCGAGATCGAGAACCGAGAATTAAAAGAAGAACAATATTTATCTAATGAAGAAGTAGCGCGGTGGAAGGGTTAGCCGGACAGAATAAGTACATTTGGAAAAGCTGAGTAACTCCTCTGCCTAGATTAACATTCGTTTCTGTTATTTCTCAAGTTTATTTTCTAGTAATAGCAGAAACTTTGTTCTTGTTAGTTAGAACATAATAAGCTTTAGAGAAACTTGTTTAACGTTATACAAACATAAACGTTAAATTCTGTAATAGGGTAAACTTCATAATGACTATGTGTTTGTATATGTGTTTGTTATGAACATACAATATTTGACAAAATCTCAATTGAATTGATATTAACATAATCACATATGTCTTCTTAGACCCTTATCTGGCAACAAAACATGTCTGAATGACCCCCAACCCCAAAACGTTACACAGAAAGTGGCGCCCTTGGCTAGTAGTACTGTTGCCACAGACCTCGAATGCCGAAGGGAACCTGGCAGTCATCGACTTAAGTGAATATACGCTTGTTAAGATTAAGCACATCGATGGTGATTGATGATGCAGTAGCTATGACGTTTCAGAATTCTTTTTTGTATGCTTGACTCTAATGGCCAATAAGCATGACTGTACAATCTGATAAACTATACCCATGTATAAGTTACAGTGAGTGAGCGAGAGTCTTGAAAAGTGAGCGCCGTGAGTTTCCCAGTTTTCCCGCTTGGTTCGTAATACGGAAAATGAGATATTGCGGTCAACAGTAACAGAGTGCGCTCACGAATGTATTCGCGAATGGGCCTCAATCAAGATCACTTGGCCCAGGCCCCCCATTGTCTTACGCCCTTACTGATCCATTGGTAGGTTTACGCAGAAACGTAAAAGATGACTGTTTGATACCACTATTTTTAAATGATCGATGTATAAGATTAAGCATATCTTTAACAAAAGACAATCAAATGAATAAAAGCAGTTCATACTCTAAATTATTATTTCGAGAACATAAACTAATAAATAAATATTTCCATTCCTTCGTTCATCTTCGGTTTACCTACAGCATAATATTTCCCATGCATTAGAAACGCAGAGTATAAATTATTTCCAATTTTCAGATTTGTAACTCCCTTCAAACTCAAATATCATAGTTAAAATTTTTCCATAGTTACTCTAGACATAAGTACATGTATACCGTCTTTTAAAAATAATCTTGTCAAACCAGAGGTTCTTAAATATGCACATAATGCTAGTTTTTTTTTTAATTTTAAAAACATCATATAATTTAAGAATTCGTATATTAACCCTAAAATTCTATATACCTTCAACATATTTTGATATTTAATAATGTAAAGAAAAAGAACTTTGATATTCAATAGATTCCGTGTGTAAAAGCACCCTGAGAACTGGAATTGTTTCTAATTCGACGATGTTTGTGGGATAACATTTTGATAAGCCCAATTACGTTTAGACTTTTAATACATAGGGCTACAATTATTATCAAGCACACCTTAAAGTGCTTTTATATCCTAAGATACGATAGTATTTTTCACAAACATCTGGTATTAAATAGAGGTAAGCGCCGCAATTCTAAAATGGCTGTCGTCAACTAATCTGTTGAAATAAAATAAAAATATCCGTTTTGAACTATTCTAATACATAATAGAATATATATATTAAAAGAAAATACATAGCTTTTTTTCTGATTTGGATCGAGCAACCAAGCTGGACGATTGCAAATGGACTGATTCGGTGTAACAGATTAATATGAGAATGATGATGATAACTTGTGAGTGGGAAAGGATCATATCTTCCCGACTAAGCTTTAATCGCACACAGGGAGTATGTCCTCGAGGGCCTGCTTTCATCTTACGACACAAGGGACAGTGACATTAATTGGAGAACTGTTAGAGCGTAATAGTAATTGTGATATTTCACAGTCACATACGTAATTCCAAAGATGTTGGGTAAACTGGCGTTTGTTACCTGTAATGATGAAATATCACATTTATACTTAGATTTTAAACCTAATGGTTACACAGTGGGATATGGCAATATATTTTACGAATATTCGTTAACTGCTACTCCTATCCGAGTAACTTCATCAATGCTTATGCTTAAAAGTGGCATATGATTGTTTGCGTTCAGTTGTACAGTATTTCTATAATTCTGAATGAAAACATTGTTTAATTCGCTGTTGTTTATGGTTGCGGTTGTCAAGGGAGTCTGCCAACTGATTAGTCAGTATGTACAGTAAACGGATTTTCATTTGTTTTAAACTGTAATGTGCAAAAATAACTGCCATAGACACAATCGTTTTGAAAATGATGAATAAGAAGTTTGAAAAATGCCGATTTATACATACTTGTATATGGTAAAAGTAAGTCATGAGGACACTTGCTGTGATAAAACCGTTTCAGAAATCAGATCCATTATTTGAGTAATGACAATTAGTAAAAGATACCTGGCGAGGATATGAGTATCATTGTTGTCATCTTGGACTTAGCTCGAGAAATGAAATGGAAAGTTGGTTAAGCTGCGCATTTTTAAAGGTTAGTAGTTTTTCCCAGATATTCAAATATGCAGATAGTTGCCATCTTTGTTTAGGAGATAGGGATTGAGAAATTTCAAATCCTGGCCTTGTACAACATGAACTAAATTTGGTTATAATTGACAATATTTTTCTATGTTATATTAACCTGTAATCTACGAAACAACTTCCATAGATAGCCCTTTTATTATAATTTAGGGGAGATATTTTGAAAAGCGTCTATTTATGCATGTCTTGTTAAATGGCCCAAATAAACAAAATATTATTTTTCATTTATCTTTTTAACAAAAGTGCTCATAGGACCGAGGTTCAAAGGTCAATATGTAAATCAGAAGAATGAAGGTCGCAGTTGTCCACATTGCTTAGCATCAGAATTTATGCACATATACAAACTTTTACTACCAGAGATCAATACTCAAAAGAATGGTATATGAGACCGACCATCAGTTAACATTGAAATCTCATAAGGAAAAAAAAAACATTTTGATCTTTCACCTTGTATCTCATCAGTCCGCTATACCCATGAGATAGTTTTACTATCAAACGAAACTTCAGATATTTGTCTAAACTCTCGCCAAATTTAGTTGTCCTAGCTCTCCCCATGTCTGTGTTTAAGAACAATGAAGTTTACACATGAATTTTGGTGGGTGGGTGCGTAGGTGTCATATTCAGAAACGTAGAGTGATTTTGAGATGAATCATGAAGAGCAAGATATTATATTTTCTTAATTATTTCCTGCTTCTGGTATCACTATCATTTGTGTTGAAAGAGCAAGAGAGTACCAATTTCGGAAATCATGGCATAGTTGAAATTGAAGAGGGAAATCCCACCCTTGGTACCTATAGATATAGATACTTCCCCGGAATTATATATTCGTTTCCATCTTTTTAGAAGAGAACTTGCTAAGAGGTTGCTGAATTATATAAAATCAATCATTTAAAAATAAAAAAAAAATATGAATTTAAATAATCATAATTTTCAAATTAACAAAGCGGAATCTGAACTCAGATCGCTACACAAATGTTTGTAACAATGACTTATCAGCAACTGCGGACAGTAACGTGTCCAACATTTTTAAATAGGAAGGATCATCAAATGTCTTACTAATTGGCGTGTTAGAACTCATTGTTCATTACAATGGGAATTAATTCAGTGTGATCAATTGATATTAGATAATTTGAAGTCACAAAGACAGACATTGCGTAACTTTGTCAGATATAGAGGAGTTTCAATAATTTAAGTAAATTTAAAATGGTGAGCAAGAGTACTTACACTTTCTGTTCTGCATGATTTCTCAATCATGGTCAAGTGATATTATGGAAAAGTGTTCGGTTGCGTGTGTTGTTTTATTTAAAAATCGATTTACAAAGCGTATAAGACTTACTGATCATCAACGATCAAATCGTTTCTGAGGAGATGTAGAAATTCGTCGGTTAGAGGTATTATGAATTTCCACTGTACAAAACGTATAGGGATTTGTTCTTATGACTTTACATATGACTAGCGTTAGAAACGTACTGAATCTTATTACACTGTTTAATCAACTTTTCATTAAGAACGTTGGACTACTGTTAGAAAACCTTAAAACAGAGCGACTCTCTAATTCCTGTCAATAATTCAGCTACGGATGATGTAACACACAAAACTGAACAAGACAAGGGGAAAGGAATCAGGTTCAGATTCATTTTGTGTCGCGGTGGTTCAGTGGCAGAGAGTTTATCTCTGGTGTATTGGGGCATTGGTTCGATTCCGGCTCGTGCCATGTGGTTTTGTCATGGACAAATACCGTGCACGTGGGTATTCTCGGGGTCCTCGCATTTCCTCCCTCTTTCTTCATTCCATCAATTATCCCATTCTTATACATTCGGTTTGAACCAAAGTTGCCTAAATACTTTAAAAAAATTAAAATTCATATTGATTTTAAACGTACTTGGTAGTTAGGAACCAATTTTAATATATTTCAAAATAGTGCGCAAATTATGACAGTGACAATTGCATTTTAGAAAGTGAGCTGGATAATACTTAGGAATATATATCAAATGAACAAATCCCTAATTTGAAGCTGTTGTATTTGTTGTTGATGAGAAATTTGAAGTCCTGGACTATGCTACCCTAAGTTAGGACCTTCAATTGTCTCGGCTAAAAGAATTAACCTCGAAATCTGAAACATTTCATAAGTAAGTATTAGATGTGTTGTGTTTCAAAATTTCAATATTCTTCTTAATTTCTTTCATTATATATAGTAGCTGTAAGTACCAATGTATCTTAAGATAAAGACCCATAAGTCGTTACTTTAAAGCAATGTGCATATTACGATTGGCTTATTCGTGCTTTTTAAACTTTATGTATAAGTTTGTTTGTGGGAGAGACCGAGAGAGATTTTTTTTATTTGCTTTGTGGAAGACGTGCTTTGTACTTAATAAAAGAAGAGAGTACGTTTAAATTATTAAAAGTTACAAGCTTTAACTTTCGAGGTTTTTACAAAGTCTGTTTTGTGGGTATAAATTGCAGTTTTTATTATCACATAGAAATAAATGAAAATAATAATAAATAAGAAAATTATGATAACGGCAGCATCCCAAGAAACCCTTGTGAAATGCATATAGTGAAAAACATAAAACCATACACCATATAGCTATATGAAAATACAATAACAAAACATATGAAAATTCGTGTCCAGGGGGCAAGTGACCCCTTGCTCCCCATTGCCGATGTCCTTGGTAGTAATATAAATCTAGAGAACAAATTTACTAATAGCAACTTGCATACGAAGAACTTTCTCTTTCAGAAACATCTTGCAAGCTTCTATTTACTTTAATAAGGCTAACCTAACCTATCATGACAGTTACATTTGTACAGAAATTATTTCCTCTTGCATAAGTGACGTGAGTCTTTTGTTTCGAACTCAGAGCCAAGGTTATAAATAAAAATAAATCTTACGTAAGTGATTATTGAAGAAGTAAGGACAAATTGTATAAACAAGAAACTGATTATGAAAAAGTATGAAATAAAAACTTATGACAAGTCAATAAAGGCAATCATAAAAAAAACAGAGTTCATAAAATTGTGATTATGCAATAAATGATAAGGTTATGGAAAAATAACCAGCAAATTTGATGTTAACTGTCGTAAACAAGGTACAACAACAGAAACAAGCCAGACTTACGTAAAAGGTGACATAACAACAGAACAGCACGTTTCTAGCAACGAATAACAATATTATAAACAACAAATGGGTTGTACATGCTGTACTTGAATTTGGGAAGCGAGAGAGTAGTCTTTCTGGGTTTAAGTTATTAGTCGAGAGGATCACTTTAGCTTGCTAAAGCTACCGTGCACGTCTCCTTACGGTGCCACATCTTGAGAATTAAAGTTCCCTGTATGACAGTATTCGGGGTTTACAGTATATTAGAAGAACTTTAATGAAAAGAAGAAACCTGACAGGTACCGTATGATTTATTTTCTGTACTTGTCTTAAATTTATAGTGGTTTAACAAAACTAGTTGGTATGATGTTCCTACAGTTTGGCTCGAAGTAATTTGAAATCTAAAGTTATTTACTGTGGTAAACACAACGTGTAAGCCCTTGTGGTACCATTGTCGTTTTCCTAGCTGCAGTCCTGTAAGAACTATTAATATCTGGCACCTCTTCTTGTGTCACGAACTGTTCAAACGTAGGGCTCAGATTCACAAAAGATATTTTTTTGTAATCACATGGTACGGAAACCCTAATTATTGACAAGTACCTGAACACCCATTTTCATTTATTTAAAAAAAAAAATATATCTTAATATTATATATAATAACTAGAAGTATGCAAAGTTTGAAGATGGGGCATTAATGAGGTTTAGAGAAATGGATATTTGAATATTAATGCCATGTGGAAAATTACGTATATTGCAGTAGTATAGTAGATATAATAGCTACCGACCTTCCGTAGTTCCATTCTAATTATTTATTGTAGTTAATACTTCTTAATTGTTAGAAATGTTTGATTTTAATACATATCAAATGCCTATTAAATCTATGTTCACTTTACTTTTGGCCTTTAATTACCTTTGTCTTAGACCGGGATTGCGTATTGCAGAGGATATGGGATGGTAGCCGTCCGGACTGATTTTGGAAAGTACAATCCATTCATTTGCCTGGTGTGGCTGAGGCAAACCCGTCTACCACCTGTCGAACCCTTGTCCTCCTGATTGCTAAACCAACTCTCTACCAAATGAAATACGGCCTCACGGTACCTATCACTTGTTTTATACTATTGCAATGTACATAATTTTACACATTATATCAGTATAAAAAATCCGTAGCTCTAAAACCAATCATTGACCTGTTCAAACATTGATCAAACGTTGCATACCTATAGTCACTATAAGAATGACATACATAAAAAAAAAAAAAGTGTTTGTGAAATTTTTGAAACTCACATTTTTGGAAATGGGACAAAATAGGCATATTCGCTTCGATGACATTTGTTGTATATCAAATAAAGGGACATTAAAAGATCTTTAAAATCAGCTCACAATCACTTCTCTAGATTCAGTTATTGCAGAGATGATTACTGTTTTGTATATTGGGTTCGCGATTTCTTCTAATTTTTTATGTGTGATAATTCCACAAGCACTGACGGAAAAATCATCACCTACAGTTCGCTGATGATATAGTCCTGTTTGCATCAAGTGCAGAACTACAAACATTTTGAAGAACATCTGATAACAGGAATGAAGTTATGAGCCCTACTCTTGCTTCAGTCCTTAATAAATCGACTGTTTTTCCTTAACGAAAATTTTAATTTTTCAAAAACTAAACAAACCGAAGACCGTTTCACTACTTTGTTGTTACCTTTCGTCCATGACATGAGCATACGTTTTAGGTCTTGAAAGGTCCGTTCTACTGACTCTTAGCTCTGCCTATACCTTGGCTTTCCAAAGACGTACTTTAACTCAGGTCAGAATGTAGTTGTTTCGTTGGTGACAGCATTAACAAACTCTATACCATTATCGGAATGTAAAATGCAAGGAGCTCTAAATGTCAAAACCATGTCCATGGGTTACTTCATGTGCTTTTTTTTAAGCTTTCGTAGCAAGACGAACTTGACCAGATGATCCCGGTAGATCACGATAAACTTCATTCAACCCGTGATTAGTGTGCTTATATGTATTTCATCTTAGCTTAGCATCGTCTGTTCATTTCTGTGTGTAGAATTAGCTTAGAGACCATGCCATTTCTTTTCTTACATTTTCGTTTACTTGTGTCACACATCAGTAAGAAAACATTTGCCTTTCTGTCGTAATATTTCCGTATTTCCTAGAAGTTTCCCTTTTCAGTCTACCTTGACCTCTGTGTCCTACAGTTACGAACGATGCTTCAATCGAATCAAGCATTTCCTCAGCAGGTAAGTAGAACTTCACAGGTTCAATCCTCCACACCATTTTCTGTTTCATAAACCTCTGAAATATCTAACGTTTGTACTGCAAAGATGTTTTCTTCACGGTAGATTTTGCCTCTTCAACTGCAATTAAATGTTCATTGTAAACGGCTCTGGTCATTACACTGTAGTGACTTTCCTTTTCCTCTCTAAGTGGAGAATTTCTTACAAACAACTTTCTTTCATCAGTCGTCCCTTATCCGATTACCTCATAACCAAAACTAATAAATGATCGCACTGTAACATGAGACATATCCACACTTCTGAAAGGTTCTCAACAGACTGAAAGAAAACAAGGCAATTCTTTCTCAATACGTGAAAGTCAGAGCAAGTTTAAACGAATATATAAGTAGACACAGAGGTAGAGAAAGAGAGAGAGAGAGAGATGTTTTTATAAAGGACTCACCTCACAACAAGACGAAAGTGCTTATGATTTCTTTTTAATATGGTTCAGGAGCTACAGGCTTCCAAAAGAGTGTGAAAATGAACTTTAGAGCTACATATTTCTAACAAGATGAATAGAACTGATGCGGGACAGTATCATCAAAGTTTTTTATCTTCATTATGCAAAAATGAATATTTCAGAGTTATCCTGTGGTAAATTTTCAAATGGAGCAGGGTAGTCCCATAAATTTTCTGAAATAATAAATATGGGTCGAAATCAGTAGAAATGAAACTACTTTCCAGCAGGAAACAATAATACTGATTTCCTTTACGCCATTATGATATCTCAAGCAGATTCCATATGCCGAACCACAACAACAAAAAGAAGTAAGAATTGCATATGTTCATCGAAAATTTTGTTTAATGAGTAATATTTACTATAATTGCGCGGTTGGATACCAGTGATGAAGCATTTCATGGATTTGGACTAAAAAAAAACGGGAATCACTTATTAGCTTAGAAAAATACCTTGCGAACCTATTCTACAATTTTTTAATATGAATTTTTAAATAGAGCAGTTTTAAAGTCTTTGACAGTTTCATGCCGCATCAGCTCTACTGTTCGCGGTTCTTGACATATGAAGCTCTAAAGCTTGGCAGTCTGTAGCTCCGAAATTATGCACATTTCGAAAAATTGTCAGAAGAACTTTCGTTCTGATTTGATGTGAAGAAAACTAACCGATGTTTGTCATTATAATTTATAAACTCTCTGTATATTCTGTATATGACTATCACAGCCATTTTCTATCCACTACTGGATGAGGCCTTTGCACAGAGGAGACTGTTGGTCTACTACTCCTACGCTGACCAGACGGGTTGGTAGAGGAGAGCCTAAGCTCTCACTTTGATCGTCACTATCCTTTATTTGTAGTAGCTCCCCAATTGCATCACGATGCTGGGTGGGCACCTTTCCAGACCCACACGACTTGGAAAAATATCCTTGACGGCGCCTGGAATTGAATCCGGAACACCTCAATCCGTAGTCACCAATGTTAACCACTAGACCAAAGGAACGGTCAGTTACACACAAATATAAAGGGTGCCCGGAAAGTCCTGCACCAAACTGAAATTACCCAAAGGGGTGGGGCTGGGGAGCAATTTGAGATAGGGAACCCGTGTCAGGAACCTAACCGTTACGCCTCTGCGAGCAATTTCGAGAAAAGTGGCAAAGACACGCAATTAGGAGCAATGGATGCCGTGTCTTGACCGGTGTGTGTGCTTCTAGCACTACGGCTGAAAGTTAGTCCTCGTATCTCATTGCCTGTAATGTTTCCGAACAGATGGATTGGGAGAGGTGGGTCTGTTCCATTGGTTCCTCGTTCACCTGACTTTCCCCGAATAAATTTCTTCCTTTGGGGATACATGAAGGAATCATAGAACGGAACTAGAAAGTGACGAAGAATTGGTGGTCAGATTAGCAGTCCCAGCCGGAATAATTAGAGACAACGCATCCAATTTATTCGAACTGGTGAGTAGAAAGGGTACGAGAACGACTGAAAATTGTGGCTTGCCTACCTTCCAGGGGCATCCACCACGTCGTTGTATTGACGTGGTAGGTCGTTGACCCTCCGTGGTAGGTAGTTGACCCCATGACGTGGTGTGGACGTTCGTACAAGACTACGAATGAATTTTGGGTGGGAAAAAAGTGATGACGTAATCCAAGATAGGGTTTGGAAATCTCCATCACGTGACAGAGGTCATTGACCTGTGATGTTGACAAATCTTGAGTGCAACGTTATCATGTTGAGATTGTAGTGCTGGAGCAAGTCAGAACATGATTTTTGACGTCACGAGGTCATTGTCCGGGAGGCAGGATAGTAAAAGATGTTTGACGTCACGGCGTGGGTACAAGCGAGCAGTTGACTATTGAGGTCAGAAGGTCATTGACAGGATGTAGGAAGTTACTTGTTACCTGACGTCATGGTGTGGGTGAAAGTTTTTGATTATATATATAGAGGGCAGTAGTGTTGTATGTATCATTATAAAGAGAGGCAAGCTTCAGTCATGGCAGAGCAGCAGCAAGGTGTAGCACTTCCTGTTAAGTTGGGAGTAGAAGATGTGGAGGACCTTAACGATACATTGGAATTATTGGATAGTAGTTATGAAGAAGAAGATAAAAACCGTACCATATATAGTTTGTTAAAATCTAAAGTGAAGAGTGAACCATCATTATTATATTCTTTTTCATTTAATAAAGAGGAGAATGATGACGACGAGGATATTAAGGAAGTCTATTCTTCATTAGTGCCAAAGACAAAGACGGAGGATAAAGATATTAGCGTGGTATATTCATCATTAGCTCCAAAGAAGAAGACGAATGCAAAGACAAAGCAGCGTGTGTTGGAGGGAGTTGAATATCCTGTAAAAAAACGTTTGTGTTATGATAATACTGGAGTGAAGTAGTCATCATCGATACTATCAAGAGCAGCAGCAGCGGCAGGAATAGCTCCACCACTACTAGGATCAGCAGGAAAAGCACCAGCAACAGTAGCAGCAGTAGCGAAACCAGCAGGAGGGACTCGACTAGTTGTAAAAAGTGCCAAGTGTGGATGCAAGAACAAGTGGGTAGATGAGAAGTGTATTCGTCTAGTCTTACAACAGTGGAATCCTAAAAGTGCTTCGATCTGTGAAAGGTGTTTTAATGAGGAAAATAACCAAACTGGACATGCGTGTTTAGGCTATATCAAGCCAAATGAACTAGTAACAGGCGAAGAAATTGAAAAACATTTTCGTAAATGTGTGTGGAGACTGACTTTATGTTATTTATAAGCAAGATCATCCTGAACTGAGTAATGTTGCTGATGATGAAACAATTATGCGAAATATGAAATATGGACATTGGAAGGTGGTAAAAGTTCATATGCAAGGTGTAATTGATTTGTTACATGACAAGGATCGTAAAGGAAAAGATCGAGTATGACTCTAAAGTGCTGTAAAAGGAATAAGTGAAAAAATGTCAGACTATTGTGTATTTTGCGGTGGGATATTTGTTGTGGACTCGTGTGTATTACAAACTTTTCGTACATATTTAAAGGACAACCCAATTACTTGTAGTGGGTGTAAGTAAAAGATTCTTCATAATAACTGTATATATGTGTGGAATACAGGCAAAGTACTTTCAAAACATTTCTTGAATCAAGTAAATCACCATGAAACGTTTGTGGAGTACTATGAAATTTTCAAACGACAGGGTCATGTAAGTATTTCCATGAATTATTTTTTCAAAACTTGTCAAGAATTAGTTCATAATAGTGAATTCATTGCTCAACTCATACCTGATATGATTCATGAACAATTTTCTGTAGAAAAGTCTGTAAGTGTGTCTTCAGAACAGTACATTATTGATGTGCAAGGATTTAAAATCTCTACACATGAGTTTATTATGAGAGAATTCTGTATTGTAGCGTGTGATGCTAGCCTTTTATTCCACTGTTTAGTAAAACTTCCGTGTGAGATTACGGAAGTAGGACTAGGATATCAAAAACAAGTGCAATGGTTAACAGAAAACTTTCACGATTTACAATGGCACACATCAAATGGATACAGCATTCCACATCTTCGTAGAATAATTTTTCAATTGTGTTCAAGTGAAGCTACATTCTTTTGTAAAGGTCTTGAAAAAGCACAGTGGATTAAAAAACTATTTCACTTACAAACTGTGAATGATGTAAGTGAAAAGGAATGTCCTGCCCTGAAAACATTAAATTTGAACATTGGTATGTCTAAGTGTACTTTTCATGACCCTGTGGAGGTGAATGCCTGTGCATTAAGAAGCTGTTTGCAAATACAGTATTGGATGAAACATGAGAAACCAAAAAATCTTGTAAATACCTTATCAGCCATGCAGATGTAAGAAGCATGTGCAAGTTGTTTTTATAAAAGACTTTACGTACTCTTAAATAATAAAGAATGAATACTCTATGAATTTGTTTTTTCATTTGAAATCAGGATAAATTATAACAAAAAGGTTTAAATTATATAAACATATTTATTTTTCTTTAAAATGAAGAAGAGTAGGATACAATTCTATGTACAACGTAGCTTGTTTTTTTTGTTTTATGATTTGTTTAACATATTTTACTACAATTTGATCATTTTTTTCAAATGAACAGTATTGAATTCTGGTATGATATTAACCCTCCTTACACTAAAGTAAATAAAGACTATACAAAATAATCCACAAAGCGTGGATGTATTATCTTGAACCTGAATTTTATTATATTGATACAATTTACAATTTCGTTTTAAGAACCTTACAATTTGCTTAGGAGGTGGTCTTGCAAAAATATTAAAATAAAAACCCCTTGTATTTTCATTAATATAAATTGCAGTCCAATGACTTCCTCCACTTGAGGCAGAACTTAAATTAACTATAAGTGCTGCTGGAAACTGTACACGAACAGGTAATGTATTAATGGCATAAATGCCAGTCAGTACACTTGCAGATAAACAATCACGTAAAATCACTTTCATCAGTTGGTCCGTCCACATTGTTTGTTATAGGACTTGGTATGTATACACATTTATTTTGATTTAACACTGATAAGCCAAGCTCATAAAATTTAATATAATTTGCATAAGTCCATCCTTCTTTCACTGCACATCGGAAATAGGAGAATCGATGCAAATAATGAACACACTGTCTTGAGGGATATGCCAATTGAGAAAAGTGAGGACACTTTAATTCTTCTTCTAGGTTGATTACACTTTTACCAAGGATAGATTCCAGAAAAAAATGTCTTGTTTTCCCGAAAGTGTACACTACACTACTGTGCTGAGTGTATTTGGTAATCACACTTTTAACTTCACTGTAGGGGGTATCACCATCGTTCCAGTGGAGACCGTAGAGATGCTGAGACAGGTAATCGTTATGTAATCGCAAGGCTGTTGTCAACTGGGAGTAGGGGAGAGGAGGTTTAAAAATCCAACTTTGTGAACAATCCAAGTCAGGATTGATAATAACAAGTTCTTTCGAGACTAACCTTTCGTGTTCGTCCTCGTCATTTTCACCACATGTGAGAGGAGAGAAGTGTACTAGAACCCGCATTGTGACTGAATGGGATTGAAATTAAAATGTACCATCGGTATATACGTTTCTATTTTTATCAATTTCTATAATCGAATCAAACTGAGCATACACAATACATGATTCAGACTGTACCAGTGCTTGACTAAAGGATATTTTTATATTAACAGGAGAGTCTCTTACAACATCCCAAGTACAATCATCAATACTTTCTGTAGGAGACAGAATAAATGGGAAAATAGTATAACCATGTGCAAAATCATGAGCAGTAATTGTATGTGCAGTATTTTGATGAAAGATCCCAGTACCAGGAAACAGGGTGAAATCACTTTGAATGAATAATGCTCTTTGAAAATCAGGGGTTAGGGAAGTGGGTGTATAAAATTTAGAACCTACTTGAACCTGCAAATTGTTGAGATTGAAATGTTCAAACTGGAGAGGGTTCAGATGATATTTACCATTCATTGCTGTATTTGCTACGAATCCAATGACAAGGTTTTTCGGTACACTACCCCAAAATAAATTATCAATATTAAATGAAGTTACATTTTGTGGAATAGTAATGATTCGTATTTCCACTCTAGTGAGTGGTAATTTTGCAGTATTTTTTCCATGTATAAATTTAAATGAAGAGATAAGTCAGCACAAATAGTAAGACGACGTGCAAATAATACAACTTCTTGTAAGACAACTTTAAAGTTTGAATTGTCAGCAGCCATTAAACAAAATGAATCTTTGTTACGAAACAGTTTTATACG
>JAGDQP010009586.1:0-58503 GCA_022664845.1 Lepisma saccharinum
ACAAAGTGATACTGAAATTTGGAATTCCAAAAACATATTAGCAGATCGCCTAAGCGCACACCCTAGTTCCATGTTTAAATATCTTAGTGATAGACTAATGATACAACTAAAGCTTGCAGATACAAGTTCGCATTATACGATTGGCGTAACCGAAAGGATTAATGGGAAAATCCAGGATGCTCTACGATTTTGTTAATGACAAAGTTGATGATGGGAATGTTCCCTTGCAAGCAATCATCATACAAATAAATGCTAGTCAACACGGTGTTCTGCAATTCTTACTACATTATTCATTAGGTTGTTATCAGCCTCGTCTCGAACTAGACAGACTCCCTGTGAGTATCAATCCAATTAACTAAGATTCCATTTATTGCAAAAATCACGAAAAGTAACATACGAGAATATCTACAAACATTACGAGAAACGTAAAAATCATATGAAAACAGGGAAAAACGTTACGTTTTCAACCCGAAGAAGCTGTTTTATTATTAAATATTACATCTAACTATGAAGTACCGAAAAAATTTGCTAAGAGATGTGATACGCTGGCCACAATTATTGGAAACGCTAGCCACAACCTAAGCGCTCATTGAAATGCGCCCGTAAATTTTCACGTCGACAATTTCTGAGCCCATTCTAAATCTCAAAGACTGCGTAACAATGCAATAGCATATTATCATGACTCTAATATCCGAGCTCAATTTTGCGACATTAAAAATAATACAATTTCTAGTTCAAAGTAAGAACAAAAATTTGGAACTAGACGATCCAACGAATCGTGCCCAATATATATATGGAATCATAAATCTTTCCAATGTGTGTGTGAAAATTATAACATGATGGCAATTATGATTACGAGTATATTACAGTTTTTTGAAAATAGACTGCAAAAGTCGTAAAACGTTGTTTTGTTTAGAAATATTAATTCTCCATCCTTTGTTTCTTATCCATAATCCAATTGTTCCGTTCTGTCTCGAAAACATATTTCAATCTGTTTTCCTAAAATCAGCTTTCAATTATACTCTCGAAAATTATGTTTTCGTGTTTGTCTTCGAAAATTCCCATTAATAGACTATTTTATTATAAATTCGATTAAACAGTTAGTGCACGTTCTAAATGCTGCATAATGAAGGTTAATTATTCAATTAGTTTTTTGATCAGCAATATGCTTTGCAATCAAACCCGAACGTGATCCATATCGTACGGCCGTAGTACATTTAGTATTTAGAAGTTCGGCTAAATTTGTACGTCAACTCTACTGTAGCACTAATATTAATTGTAATACTTTTCATGTATTTCAGGTGCAAATGCTTGAGTTAGAAGAGAAAGAAACCTGTATTATTGTGATCTTTAAGTTTTCAAAATTGTTGCTATATCAACTGTATTCTTATCAAAATAAAGAAGATTTTAAACCGTTGTTAATTAACATGATAAATTGAAAATGCTTCATCTATTTAGTTGAGTCGAAATTACGTCAAATATGTTATCGTGTAGAAACTATACATAAGCATATTTGAAGCCCTTAAAAGACACTAGCACGTAAGATTATTTAAATAACAATTGGAAATTCCTTAGAATATCAAATATCTTTATTTTACAGCGGATGCAAGTTCAAAATATCTAATGCCAATCATTGATTACAGTCATATAACTCGTTATTTCAACCCAGCTACTACACTTCGGTTACCGTCATATTCTACGTTTCTTGAAAAATGTTACTCTTCAAAAGTGTAAGAATTAAATGTCTCAATGTGCAATGTTATTACTTTAGATCTACGTATATAAAGTTAATGAGGGACAATAGACAAAGTTGGTATACCATCCCCGGTACCGGTAGTCATAAGCAGGTGAATATCGAAGTGCACTGCATTGATTCTGCTGCTGTACCGGCTGTGTTTATGCCAAGTGATATTTTCATGGGTTATGTTAAAGAGAAATAAAGTTCTAAAGTGTTTGGTTACTTAAGACTTGAAGAAATCTGACGTAAGTACCATTGGAAATTTTGAAATACATCACTTTAAGTTATAAGGTAAAATACACTATTGGAAACCAACGTTTTTACAAAAACAGGCGATCAAAAACTGGAGTAGTTGCAATGTATGTATATAGATTTAAAGGAAACGAAGATTATTTTGCATCCTGGTTACTAAGACCGAGAATTATGGAAAACCATCTTACTACAATGGATTACAAAAGTAAATATTATTGAAAAACGCTACCACTTATTCTTGCTCCTGATAGAATAGAATTGCAAGTGTTTACTACTGCGACGATGAATTAGCTAATTTGGAAAGCTATAGACGTAGTTAAAATTTCTGCAGTTTAATATATTGTCTTCATTTGGGTTCCTACTACAATAAGTAGACTAAATTTTATCTTCATGATGATTCGATAGTTAATAATAATTGGAGTTTATGCTTGTTTAGCAAAGTGGAAATAAGAGCCAAATGAGGACGTATAATGCCATTGATAATGCTTCATATAAATTACACTACCACTTTCTAATTCTATACGGAAAAGGTTTTCAAGTCTCATATTCACATGATCACAGCAAATAATTTCTCGACCCATTAAACATATATTTTCAACATTTGTTCTCTCTGTCATCTTTAACATGTTATTACTAGGCATATTACATTTCATACGATCTCCTCAGTGAAATCTTAGGTATGCGACCGTGGTTATTTTTTACAATAAATGTACATTGATTTTTATTCATTTTATTATCTTATAATGTACATTATGCAGTTCACACTGGCAATTGTGCTCTAAGAACAATACTATTATGTAGGGTGATGTTCCATATGAAAAGATGAAAGCATCGGTCAACGCATCAAGTAGTAATGTTGTTATCAAAATAAAATTAATGAACTAAAGTTGCCTTTTAAATATTGTTATTTATGTTGGAATGAACATTACCAGAGACACTATATATTTAGTACTTATATCATTTCAGAATTTGAACTACAATGAGAATTCTCACAAAATATTTACTACAATTACTTTATCTAAATAATATACCGAGCCAAATAACTAATTCGAATTCTAAACACTCCATTCAGATCTCTATGAACAGAGATCTATGATTGGATGTACCACACAATAACATTCGTGATCATCAGTCAAGTTGATATCTATATGTATTAATAACAATAGCCATGTTACTCAAGATGAAGGACTTTAGACTATATATTCGCTCTGTTTCCTGTCAGATCTCTCGTTTCTATTTTGATATGCTGGCTATGTTTCTTCTTTTCATTAATAAGTACCAATTAATGGAGTCGATCTGTGTGAGAACGGATCAAATGTGAAAGACAACAAAAAATGATCACTCACACAAATCCGGATTCTTTTTATTCTACTATGTGTATCTGGTAGCTAACGATAAAGGATTCATGTGTTGAACCACTTATTTCTTCATATTTCATTTAAGCAAATGTGTTAAACAACATTGATTTGTAATGCTATGACGTCTTGTTAAATTAATGTATAGGTCTAGTAGATTCCAGACAATAAATGAAATGCTGAATCTTGACTGAAACACATATATTTGGGCTCCGTTGCTATATCCTTGCAGTTAAGGTATTATTTCCGCAGGAACATAAGCTCAACACTAAATTCTTCAAATTCATAAGTAGTATGTTCACTTATTTCTTTCTTAAACTACCCTTCTCTATGATCTATGTACCTTTATTTCATTCGCAGCTGTACCTAGAAGTACCTATGCAAAAGTTCTTCAGCGTTTTTGTAATCTCCGTTGATAGGCTTCATCGTTTCCCTCTCCGATCCCCAATCTCAACAAAGAAGAAGATTCTCGTTTGCATGCGGGAATAAGAGAAAGTAGTATGCGACAATAGTTTGGTCTATAGAAGAAATGGGTGAAAAATGGAAGACGTTACTCTCCTAGAAACTCGACTAAGAGCACGGAGCTGCCCTAGCTCAGTGGTAGAATGTTGGCGTAGCATTCGAGGAGTCCTGGGTTCAATCCGAGCGTCCGACCTTCCTGATTGATGTTTTTCCCGGATATTTCCTTAGTCACACTCAATGTAGGCCCTGGCCGACACTTTCTCGATTCATTTCGCCTACCCTTTCCTGGTCTGAGCCTTAGATGCCGAAATGCCTTAAATAAAGTTCAAATTCGACTGTAGGCGTAGCAATGTGGGCAAATGCTTTGTTGTTACTTAGTAGGGTTAGGCACTTGTTGGCTGTCACGGTTCATAGATTTTCTTGAATATGTTTAGCAAATAAATTTTTACATTCTCTCTCTAAAAGCGGAAGCTGTCGTCATAAGTCCGCTTTTAAGCAAGAAAAGAACCACGGACTACCAAGGTGACTTTTAGTTTTCAGAGAAAGTTTTAATTTTTAAATATGTCTTTAATTTAAAAACGTTCTTCTCCTGAAAAGCTTAAAGATTAAAGCATGGAGTATTGCTTCTGGATCGTTCTTACAAATCAAGATTTTGGACAATTCTATTTCCTTTTTGATCTTATTTCTAGATTTGGAAAACTTTCACACAATTGATCGTTTATGGAAACTACCAGGATTCTGAAGGGGGCTGGCAGAAGCTCTCACAAGTCCTATATTAAATATTTATAAGTGCTCCGAACCATTTGCTAAAACTGCTATCGAGAATATCTTAATAATACAAACGTACTTTTTATTAAGGCTGCCCTATAACACCCATTTTATTCCTCACATACTTTCTATATATTATTGGGTACAAGAATGATCCTAAACTATTCAATCACTATGAAGTAACATTACCAGAGATAATAAGATACCATATTTTTTCTTATGCGCCCTTCTGTCTCTATGTATGTTGGGTAGATGTATGTATGTATTTGTTAATTTTTCACGTGTTCAATGACTTCTGACGAAATCTGCGAACACCTTATTAAATTTCTTGGACACCACATCCCGTGATTTCATGACTGCCATCATCACCAGCGCTCTGAATACGAAGTATCTGTTACTACATTTATCTTGGGTACCGCGCAAATCAGTGTGGATCTATCATAATTCCTGGTAGTAGAGGTTAGTAATAATTCCACCCCGGATATTTAGCGTTCCGGGTTCAAAATTCCAAACTTGAATGAGTTTGAGACGCTTAAAATCAATAAGTAAATAAATGTGAATAAAATTCAATGAACTGATCTATTGACAACCATCCCTGCAGCTTTTTTAAAAACCACTCAGTGACCACTCAGGTTTCTGACCATCATGTTTACCTTGATTAACATAAACAATGCAACCTTTGGTATAGTACCATATTTCTCATGTTAATTTAAAATGGCGTATATCTTCAAGATAAAAACAAATGCCGGCCTGATAGTACTAGAAAAAATAAAATTAAAACCGTACATGTATAATGAAACCGGGACGGTGGACAACCCTATGGTAGCTCGCTTGATGTGTAATATCTGTCAGTTACTATATTCCACGTAGTAGCTTTGACAAGAGTAACCAGCATATTCACAACTGCAGCAGGATCTTTGTGAACAATGTGCCTTCAGCTTTCCCTGTATAAATATCCATGAAAACATCCAACCATGTTTCTTCATCACAAATTGAAACCATAGAATGCCGTATTTTCCCGGTTTGCATTTTCGGAAAAACTGTGAAATTAACAGGGTCCTCGGAACAATTACATCATCTCATCAATTCAAATTAAACAAGGTTCTCGAAACTGTACAGCATTTACACTATGAAATATGGGCACGTATAGGTACAAAGTACTCCCGATGTGTTTTCGTAACAGTCCAAGTGCATTTACTGGAGTACTAGTATTAACTTCAAGTAATTTAAAACCCCAAAATCCATCGTACTACATAAATGACATTTTTATGTTGAAAGTGAAATTCCTAAGATTTGTGAAAAGCTGTTTCAACCGTTAAAGGGCAGGACTGCCTATCTCATTAGAGAAAACATCATTTATGTAGCATACCATCTTGGAACCTAAGCACTTTTAATTCAGTTGCAATATTTGAAGCCCCGAAAACATTTAAGAAGCTTAAGAGTCTTTAGGATGGATTAATTATGTGAGACGTTTTTTTTTTAAAATAGGCAGAGCTCGCACAGGCTCTACAATTTTAATAGGGAAGAATAAAAGGTTACCGTAGGGCATAAAACAAGAACAAGCATTCCAGACATTGAAAGAGGCTCTAATTCAAGCTCCTCTATAAACCGTATAATCTATCGAAAGAGAAATTTGTGTTTATACAAGCGTCGACAAAAGCCATAGCAAATGACTTTCTAGAAAAATGTCAATAGTATCCGATTTCATACTGTTCTCGTTTATTGATACCAAATTTTCAGTTTTTGGTCTGGAATTGCCGGTTCCTCTGTCGACCCTACGGTCCAATAGTTATTATCTGTTAAAAAGAAGCTTTAAAGTTTATGCGGATAACAGAGCGCTTTTGTACTTAAAAGCAACATCAAACTTGCCAGCGTGTCTAGTTATTTAGGATTTAGCTCAGAATTTCATTACGAAGTCACAAACGCGACTACATCCAAAGATCCGAGTGATTACATAAGTAGGAAACTAAAATCCCTCCTCAGAAAGATGATATTATAATCGATCAGTTAGGATGTAATTTTGTATTAAAGTAAGTTTGATTTACCAAAGTTTCAGAAAAATTATAAATTCTTTCGCCCAACTTACAAATATTTAGAAACTGTAGAACAACCATATGTAAACGTAGAAAAGGCAGCAAGTCAATACAAATTGACTGAGGGGATTTTGTATCGACGTCACAAATTCGCGAATCTGGTTTAATATTGAACATGTGTTCCCTTTTGTATACAAGAACAAGTGTTTCACAAAATTCATGGTTCCATATTAGCTGGAAACTATTCGTTTTCGAAAACTTATTCTCTGGAAGTCAAAAATATTATGTCAAATCTTAAGCATTACTTAACACAGGTGAAAGAAAAATATTCAAGTTGTTTAGTAAATAAACGGAACCCACGTACTGCACAGATCATTTCCCAGACAATTTCGGAATGCATGCAGCCCTTTTGAACAAATAGTAATCAACGAATTAGGACTCTTCCCGAAGATAAAAAATTGTGGCCTTAAACATATATTAGTCATTTGCGATATGGCCACACGTTATGTAATAGCATAACAAATAAAAGATCTAACTACCAAAATATTGTGGACGTATTATATAACAAAGTGATACTGAAATTTGGAATTCCAAAAACATATTAGCAGATCCCTGTATAAATATCCATGAAAACATCCAACCATGTTTCTTCATCACAAATTAAAACTTTAGAATGCCGTATTTTCCCGGTTTGCATTTTCGGAAAAACTGTGAAATAACAGGGTCCTCGAAACAATTACATTATCATATCAATTGTGAGGTGAGACCCAGAGTTATAGTAATCGGGAAAACAAGTCAAACTCTCCTTCAAACTTATCCCTCTCCCGTCTTTCTTCTCTTCTTGTTTCCTTATCAATCTTTCTACCTTCAAAAGTTCGTAAAATTTGTCTCCTGCCATGGCGCTTACGCACAAAGATAGACCATTGAGTTTTGACCAGAATGTGTGCGGAGTTATTGTATTAATTTTGTTCGCATAAATCAGAAGTACACCAATGAAAGTATAAAGTTCAGTTTCATTTATAGAACAGAAACTTTACCGAACATCTTGAATTGTATACATAACCATTTTATTAATGAAGTGTTTGGCGGGAAATATTTCTGGAAATCTTCTAACACGGTTTCATTTTCTCTTGCTCGCACAAACATGGCTTTATTAGGACAACATTGTGTGGTTCCCTTTGTGAAAGTTTTGGAGAATTTTTAATGCAGCCTCTTTTAGAAACAATAATATTTGCGTGATTGGCACATTTCTGCACTTTTGAAATTTTCATCGCTTCGCACGCACAAGGTTTCACTTTCGGAATCAGTCACAAATTCTTCAGTGTAAACTATAGTTTTATGTCGCCAGTAAATAAAAAAATACATGTAGCATTGACAACATTCTTTATTTTGTCAAAGATTAATAAGAAATATTATGTAGGCAGAGTGAGGTTTCTCAAAGAATTTTTCGGGAATAAAGGATATAAGTATAAACTAGTAGGAGAGTACAGATTTTAGTGGCAAAATGGACGCTGTTTCTAGCTTTATGATTGGCTGATTCTGTTTACATAAAGAGATAACGAGATCGTCTACTGATCTTATCTTTTCATTATTATTTAACAACATTAGGAGTGTTTATTTAGAAGATAGAAGTTGTAAATGAGCATATCATATTTATATATTGAAATTACAAAATGGCATTTGCTGACCTTATGTGTACATATTAAGATTAGGAATGTTTATTTAGAAGACAAAATTGTAACTGATGTTAGTCAGAATATTTGTTCACCTTTTCGTGTTTACAAAAGAGCACTTGCTGACCTTAAGTATACATATTAACATTTTAAATATTGATTTAGAAGGTAGAAGTTGTAAATGAATTAGCCAGAATATTTGTTGACTTTATCATGTTTACAAGAGGGCCCTTGCTGACATTATGTTATCACGTGTATACTGTATATATTAACATTAGCAATGCCTATTTAAAAGATAGAAGTTGTAAATGAAATTAATGAGAACATTTCTTCATCTTATCATGTATACATATTTAGATTAGAAAAGGGTACTTGCTGACCTTATGGTATCTTGTTTACATTATATACTTTTAACTTGTTTTATTTTCTGAAAAACGTGACATACTTAAGGTTTCTTTTGTTCAGTCGTGTTTAGCTACGATAGAGAACGTTAGTGAATCTTTCTCCCTTTGTAACTTGAGTTGAACCAGTGTCTTATTTTATTTAAGAATAAGATAATTTATTTTATGGAAAACAAAATTGTTATTGTTATATTTTGGCAAGTTTTTAAACTTTATTATTTTCAATACCCTAGCAAGGAGTGGAAAGTAAAAATTGAAAGGATGATAAAGGAAGAATTATTTTAATTTTAGATACGATTGGGTGAACCGACGATAAAATGCTCTGGCACCAGGGAAAATCCCTGGCATCCCCTGACAAATCAAACACTGAACATGAGATGTTGAATCACTTTAATTAGGCATGATTGAGTGAACTGGGGATCAAATCATCATGTATCAGGAAAAAAACCTGACATCCTCTATAAATACTGAATGTTTAGGTAGAAATACTTCGATTTTATCGCTAATTGCCATGATTTTCAAAATTAATAACCAAGGATGAAATCCTGATGCACTGAAGGTTTAAACCACAGGCATTTTCTGATAAATTGATCAGTGAATCTGGGTAGAAAATATTATAATTTAATTGTTATGTCCATGATTTTTGGAATTGATAATCGTGGTATGAAATCTTTAGGCACCAGGAAAAAATCGTTCACACTCACAGGGATCTGGAGGCAGTGATCTCTATTTTAAGCTAGAGTGTGAAGTGAGGTGGAATGATTGACACTCCACTATTTTTACCTTTCTGAGGTGTTTACGAGTATGAAGGACACACTACTAGTTAATTTTATAGGAGCTTAATTGTATGTTAGAACTATAGTCTTAAATTTGTGTTAAATTTTTATAATTTTGAGATGAATTATTATTATTAATCATAATAATATTTTTTTACGCTTCAGATATATTTTTCCATTCTATTTAGTGATCTTTCTTTAAAGAGAGTGGATACATTGTGGATATACTGAGAAAACGAAATTAGGATTAAATGTAAATAGATCCTTTACATATTTTAACATAGTGGAATTGTAAAACATTATTTAGAAAAAATACGTATTTTTGTATTAGTGTTTACTCAGATGTACGAAATTGTTCAGGCCGGTGTCTTTGGGCGAAGTTTTATGAGTGTTTTCTCAAATGCACGAAATTTTTCGGGCCGACGGTTGTGCTGGAAAATAGTTATTAATGTTTAGTCACACGTACGAATTAGCTCTGGCCGGTGGCGGTGGCGGAAAAATATTAGTGTTTACTAGCACGTATGAAACTTCTCGAGACGGCGGCAATGGTGGAAAACTATTATTAGTGTCTACTCATACGTTTGGAATTTATCGGGACGGCGGCCGTGGCAGAAATATTAGTGTTTACTCAAACGTATGGATTTGCTCGGGTTGGCGACTGTGGCATAATTTTTTTAGTGTTTACTCATTATCGGATTTGGTCGGCTCGATGGTCGTGGCAGAAAATATTATTAGTTTTTACTCATATTTACGAATTTGTTCGGTTCTGCAACCTTGGCGGACAATGTTAGTTTTACTCAGGTGTATAGAATTTTTCGGACCGGCCAGCGTTGTGGAAAATTTTATTAGTGTTTACTCAGATGTATGGAGTTTTCGGGTCGGTGGCCGTGGCGAAAGGTTTGTAGTGTTTACTGACATTTATCGAATTTCTCGGACCTGCGGCCGTGCTGGCAAACTTTATTACAATTTACTCACATTTGTGGATTTGCTTGGACCAGGGCCGGGCGGGAAAAGTTTTATATGCATTTACTCACAAGTACGGCCCTTTTTTATTTCGGCGCAAGTGGTGTAAAGTTTTTAGTGTTTGGTTACATGTATAGATTTGCACGGACCAGCGGCCGTGACGGAAAAAAAATATTAGAGTTTACTCACGCATACGGACTTGTTCAAACCTGCAACCGTGGTGGAAAATGTTCTTAGAGTTGACTCATACGTACGGAATTGCCTAGTTCGTTGACCATGGCCGAAATGTTTATTAGTGTTTACCCACATGTACAAAATTGATTGGGCCTGTGGTTGTAGCGGAAAATGTTATTAGTGTATACTCAAACGTATAGAATTACTCGGACCGGAAGCCGTGGCTTTTAAGATTTGGCCAGAATACAGCAATATTCGCTATATTAAAGAGATGTTAACATACGATACGTTATTTTTAACATAAATAAATAACATTCTTTGTCCATTCATTTGCTCTATATTTCTTTTTATTCACAGGCCTATCATCATCAGATATATCACTCATATCGCTATTAACTAAAGACCGGGAGTTACCAAAACTTAATATGACAATAAACTAGCGCACGAGACTACAACATATCATCTGTGGCAAGCTTGATTGTTATGATTCACAGTCACGCTAAACTCGTGTCGGCTGTTTGCTTTCCAGAACAACACAGGTCCATGGACTTGTGTGCTAATGAAACTCAACACATGAGTAACTTGCGGAAGATACGGAAACTTGCGTTGTTTTGAATGTCAGACGATATAGCTCAGTTAGAATATTACAACGATATATATAACTCATATAGTGCCAAAAAGTGGACTTGTGCTGTTATGGAACGCGCGGCTTCAATTGTAGTTTGTGTCATAGGGACAGAAACTAAGTCGAATTCATTCAAACAGCATTCATTACATTTAGATACAAGAAACGACAGATTTAACTAAATGTATCTCAAATCTTCTTTTTTGAAATTCGTCGTCTTTATTAAAGTTGGTGGTGCAATACGTTCGTTAGCCTTGTCTTACCGCTACCACTAAGCAACTGATTGACTTTGTTTTCAGCTTTGGTTCTTAATGATGAACGTGCTTCGCGAACTCGTTCTTTAAAGATTCTTTAAGAGGACGGTTTTCAATCATATCCCCTGCAACATTAATTATTGTTTGTAAAGCTTGTTGTCCTACTGCTTTTGACTCTTTATTAATGAATGGCATAGCAAATCGAAAAAGTCCTCGAAATAAACTTTCAATCCAAAGTTCCCGTTGATAAACAAGTCCTGCAAATTAAGGTATACCTCTACCTCTATGCATAACTGTATAACATTTCATATTGACGTTCACGATCAAGTGAAGTCCCACGATCAATGTCCTAGAAGCAAATGTTAAATTTCGGCTTGCATAGTCCTCTAGTAGTGTTTCTACAGTATCAAATGAAAGTTTGCAAATGGAAAGTAATACATATTCTGAAAAATTTTGGTTTATAATTTCTCATGATGATTATTGGTCATACTTAGAATTCGTAAAAGTGGTGCTTTTGTATCACCTACAAACTGAGGATGAATAATATCTGTATAAAGAAATACTTGATGAGAATATCCAATGTCAAAAATGTTCAAAAACTGACTGAAATTCTAATATTGGTGATAAACATAAAGATTTTATACTGTGATCATTTTCAGAGTGACTATATTTGAATATTCAAATTTTCTACTTGAATTTCGTTTATTGAATTCAGCTATCAACTCTTAACAGTGGAATAGTATCCTTGACTTATTTGATGTTTAACATCATCATAAAAAAATATATTTCGACCAGTAATAACATTATCACATTTAAGGGAATATGAATTTAACTTAATCCTACCATCCAGGAATCCTGTAAATGTATTGAATTATTAAGAATATTGAAAAATGTGCTGGACTATGATTAGAATAAGTTTCAATGCTTCCATTTGAAGAAAATGTAATGCAAAAACTATCGTCACTACCTTCAGAAACTATTTTCTTTAAACTGTAATGTTATGCTTGACGTTCCAAATTGAAAGGCAACTTTTCACCGTGCACATCTTTTAAATCTACATGAAGAGTATCAACATATGTTTTTCAGCTTTAACATATTGTGGACTATCAAAGGTATAAATTAAATCTTTCCATATGATAATCTTGAATTCGAATTTTTTGCATTAATTTTCCATAAGGAAGTTCATATTTTACAATATCAATACATACATTTATTTCTGAAGGAATAAAATGATCAAGATTTCTGTGGAAATGTGCTGGAACATTTAGAAACTGGTTCTTTTTCCGGCTCATTGGATAAAATTTAACAAAATCATTACTAAACCCTAAAATATTTTGCAAACTAAGACTCATTGACAAAATATATTTGCGTTTAGGATTTCGTTTATTGTAAATATAAAATTCATTTCTACTTTCCTCATATTGAATTACGATAGGATTTTCTTCTATTACTACAAAATCTTCATTGATGATCCGTTCAACACTAATCATTTCTACATCATGTAATTTTTGTTAGGAATACTACCTTCGTCAAATACATGAAAATTTTATTTCTATTGACATTTGTTTACGTAAGATTGTATGAACATTATCAAATATCGAATGTATTGATTCATATTATCTTGCTAAAATTGTTATATTCAATTATATTTTTCCCTCATTGAATAATAATTTGTTCATCTTTTAAAACATTATGCAAAATCCATTTAAACCTATCACCCAATTTCCCGTTAAATGAATGGTTGACAATGTTTTGTAGTATACGTACTTGTATAATTTAAAAAAAACTGCAAACATTTGACAGTAAGGCAAAATAAAGTTCATCAGTTTCAACCTGAGAGAGCATGCTTACGATTGAACACATTTCGTTGAACAGCTATTCATGGATGTAGGATAACCTAACGGTTTCGTAAAAATCTAACCTTTTCTACGTTGAACACATTTTCAATTAAATATGTGTTTTTGTTTTCCCACAAATCCTTTTGTAATTGTTGATGATAAATAGAACCTGCTATAAAATCGTCATTCCGATCACGAACTCTATAATTAATAGCATTTCTTTTAATACATTGGACAACTAAACATATTTCGCAAGCCCATTTCGGTAAATAATTTCTTTTTTTCGAATTTATGTTCATATTTACTTACTCGAACATGATCTTCACCTGAAATTTACATTTTTGTTTAACAGACTTTTCTTGCCCGAATCATCAATTCATTAATATTAGAATCGCTTACTTCGAAAGCTGCATATTGAATGAAAGAATGTTTCGTATTGTTATAACGTTTTACAAGATCTTACAAAATATGAATATAACGATAAGTATTTTCAGAATGATATTTATTTTTCTTTCTTTTAATGTGCGAATAAAACGTTCGACGAAAGCACGTGATCAAATGTACACTATAATGATTCACTTGATGTTTTTTTTAAACACGCTTTACATTATTATAAAATTTAGTTATTAAATAAGCTTGACAATCAAGGAGAGGAATTTACGTACCTAAATATTGATTCTATTTATTTGCCGTGAGTGGACCCGTTTTCTTTTGAACAGGAATACAAATTGCATATCGAGTAAAAGCATTAATGATACATAAAAAAATATCCATCCCTATATTTGATACGTTTTGCATATATGATCTTTGCACTAATTCATTCAGTCCATTAACATAATATTTTACGAGATAAAATATTTACGAACAGGAACATGTAACATGCATGTATCTTGTGAAGCTAACCATTTTCGCAAGATACATACATGTGAATGTGTGCACACGGCAAGAAGTGAATGTAGTGTAAAAGTACTAGATTCGATGTTGTAACTGCGGAGCGCTCATAGAGTAGGGTATAGAAGAATAGAGAAAATCTGAACAGAACATGTAAAATGATCGTGTGGTTACGTGAAACTATTGCTGCACGTTCTTCAGCACTGTACACTTGTCTCAATCATATCTTCATAGTTGATTTTATCTTCATTCATCAGTACCCTTTCAATTGAGCGCATTGGGGAAGGCGCAAGTTCGAAGCTTCCTGCAGTACAACATAACATGCAAACAACGCTGTAAACACAAAAAAAGAGTGATAGAGGAAACAAGTGTAACCAGATCCATTATCAGAGCAAATACGGATCTTCTCTCACATTTAAATAAATTACAAATTAATATTACTTTCAACGATATGGTTTCAAGCACTCCGGAGTACTTGAACCTACAAGTAAATTTTTGGCCATTGTTGCCAATGACGCGGAATAATTTTAAGGCTTAAAGCTGTGCATTATAAGAAAGGAAATAAGCAGGGAATAACATGGGAGGAGAAGTTTGTGATATTATATTAAACAATAGTTGCTCAGAAAATTAAGCATGTGGGTTCGACGCAGCGACCCCCACTCTCCCCTTCGGAGTGCTAGTGTAAACGTCAGAGTCAATGATGA
The DNA here is from genome assembly GCA_022664845.1 of Lepisma saccharinum. NCBI lineage: Eukaryota > Metazoa > Arthropoda > Insecta > Zygentoma > Lepismatidae > Lepisma > Lepisma saccharinum. The sequence goes on from JAGDQP010009586.1 coordinate 14,908, forward strand.
CTACATTATAAATTAAACTACTATGGACGTCTCGAAACCAAAACCTCAGTTCTGTATACAGAACCTCAACGTACACTGAAAATGGGTAGTGTCGTTACCGAAAGGTAGATCTCTACAGAAGTATCTGTTCAAATTCATGATCGTATAGGCGCTACAGTTATATAACTGTAATATGCCTTTATGCAACTTATACTCAACTTATTGAACTGAGGAGACTCAGAAAATGCACAAGGTTTAAACAAACAAATAACGAGTATTACAAAATGATTGGGTACACCTCTTAGTGCTTCTCAACATCTAAAACTACATAAATTTTAAATTACTCAAGTACAGTGTGTGCTATAATAAAACTAAAAAAAATACATCCTCTATTGGTTATGCATAATACCGTTTCAGTTACCCGACGAGGTACAATAAATTTGTATAACTTTTTTGAAAGTTGCTATGAACCAATACAAATTCTGTGGCATTGTGCATAAAACCCATAACCCGTAAATTTGTAAGAAACAAGATAATGTCACGAATGAAGTACTAAACATGTCGTACTGAATCCCTCAACTCATGTTTATTATGTAAACAATTACGTTGGAGAAACAGAAAAGACAAAATGGAACATCGTTGATTTAATGAACGTCCAAGAAAAACAAATCTTGATTTTGTTTAGAATAACTTTACTGGGTTACATGCACATTACTATAGTTAAAAATCGGTGTTTCAGATACTAATAATATGTACATCAGCTATTTGTCAGGTTACACAAATGGGATTGGGTTTGTTATTCTTGTTACATACGTCCCGAATACCACCTCCATAGATTTCATCATTCTCTGTCGTCATTCGCTGAGTGCATTAATCACGTGAAATTCATGCATTCCACTCTGAGAATTTCATCATATTTATAACATTTTTAGTACATTAACAAACAGTATTTTTGTTCAAGTAATTTTATGATTTTTTTTTCGTTCTTTCAAATATTTTTTCTCGGTTCTTTCAAATATTGTGTGTAATTTATTCTTTTCCAGTTTCAAAATTTCGGTGAGTCTATAAGTACACTCACTCTTAATTTTGGGGAACACAAGTGAAAACAACGTATAACGCAATTAACTTACATGACAACATCATTTCTCGTAGCATGCAAATATATTCCTTAAATATGCATATAGGACTATAGATACTTCACTATGTCGCCTCCATGTTTTTTCTTACAGAAATTTATATTTAACTACTGATTTTAAATAATTATACACACATCCGCACATGAACGTAAACACGAGAATTACATAATTTACTTTTGAAACAAGATGTAGTAGTCACTTCCAAATTTGCATGTTTCAGGAAAATTTTTTGAAGTTACAAGGGAATGTGTTACTGAACAATATAGGATTTTTTTTAACAATTTGCATGCTTAAGAAATAATAAAACTGCGTTAGTTTTATAGTAAGAAATAATAAAATACATAGCATTGACATTTTAGGAGTTAGATAATCTGTTTGCATCGGAATTCCAACGCAGGTACTACATCCCATAGTTTTAGTCTGCTTGAAGCATTTCCATGTGCAAACCTCCCACTAATCATAAAAGTGTGATAAAAGTATGGAAAAATTCCTACTTTTTAATGGTGTTTATTGTAGGACACGGCTTACAGAGAAGCATATTTAACTGATCTTTTTATAGCAGAGTAAACAAAGATAATTTACCTTTTATTTTACAACAAGAACAATTCCAACTGGTTTAAAAAAAATAAGAGACATCAACAAGATCACTTGAACAATAAAAAGATCTTCTGGAAAATAAAGGACTTGGTTGCGCAGTTTTTTATCATCACAACTGTTCTTTCTACGTGTCTTCTTACTGACAAAGAAAATTTTCTCCGGTCCATGCCATCACGAAACGTCCACAGCGTATTGATGATATGTTCAACTGATCAAACCTATATTACTACATTTTGGAATTCAGCCGAACATGAGTTACAGGAATTCAAAGTTCTGACATTTATTCTGAATGCCTGGACGGTAGCTAACACTTTATACATAAGCCAGAAAGCATCTATTTTTCGATTACCTTTATAAAAGAAGTTTGCGATGAATATAATTCGTTCGTTAAATGCAATTTATTGATCGGGTTGACGTGTTCATTAATTGCACTCATGCCTACTTATTGGACACATTAAATAATACAGCGTGACCAAACGTGAACTTTCAATCTTGTTTATTAGCACATCTGTATGAATGTCATTGAATAACATCGCATATATAGATCTTTTCTGTCTCTCTGTCGGTTTCCTTCCTAGATAACAGCAAAAAGAATTCCGGTAGAGATGCACTATACACTGTTGGGTTGGGTTCGTCATGATCTCCTAAGGTGGGAACGATTACGAGTTCTACTCCAAAACTTACAGATTTTTCTCAGTTGCCTTGTTTTCACCATTATAACTGTTTTCACATTAAATAGAAACAACACACTGTTATATTGTTATATTCTGAAGTGATGGAAAAAATATAACTTTTATTTTTAATATGGCAGGTCCTGTTTAATCGTTTAGTATTCTCCATTAATGGCCGTTATAGATATCAGTACCTACAAGTCTGACAGAGATGAGCCATACACCGTTTGATTTGTCATAGTATCAGACTACAACTACAACTACAACTACAGACTACAACTTTGAATCTAAAATTAGCAGGTTGAAAAAACCTTTTCAATCGCTTAGTATTCTCTATCAGAATCTTTCTTTGCCCAGAGATTCAGCATAGATTTTCGGTTTGGATTCTGCAAAATCAAAATTACGAGGATGTAACTTACCTTTTGAACGGTTTCTGATCGTACAAAATTAAAACGTTGCGGTGGTCCAGGGGATTTGGCCTGACACCCTCACAGATTGCGGTCTTGCGAAATAATTGGTTAGTCCAACTAGATCTCAGTAACTATACAAGATACACATAGATAACCAGTTGGTTTCATAATTATCTGAAATGGAGGAGAAAGTTACGAGTTTCATTCCAAACTTGGCAGGTCTTTTCAATCGCGTAGTATTCTCCATTTGTGCCCGTCCTAGATCTCAGCAACTACAAGTTCAACAGATATAAGCCATACACCTTTGGATTTTCCATTGCTTGAAACAGAAACAGAGTACGTGATTATGCCTTTGACTCTAAAGCTGGCAGGTTTTGCTAATCCAGAGAATTTTTCACATTTATGTTTGTTTGTCACCCCAATCAATGTAATCAAAAGTTCGACAGGAATTAGTCATACATTGTTTCATTTGTCCTTTGCAATCGCACAGTTTTCTCTATCTTTATGTCTGTTTTTAAATCTCGGTTACTACAAGTCAGACAAAGATTATCTATACACCTCTGGATTAGCCCGTCTGAAACGGGGCGAAATTCTATGATATTGACTCTAAAACTGTCAGGCCCTTGGCATTCGCTTAGTAATCACCATTCCTTCCCTAGAATTAAATCACTGTAATTCATACAGAGAAAACCATACGAGTACACCGTTAGATGTTATGGTCTGAAAGAAGGGGAAAAGAGTGACTGTGACTCTTTCTTTGGATAATGTTAAAAGAACAGTTGAATTTATACGGGGGCGCTCTATAATGAATTGTCATGAACATACGTGAAAACTAAGAATTTTGAGTCCGGCAGTAAAGGCAAGATATCGAGATAGTAAACTATAGTTTCAATGCCTGCCTATATTTGTTTATTTCGTTACATTTTCAAGGAGTGTATAAAACGGGTGCATATTTGAACACTTGAGACGTATGCGTGAACGAAAGTCTCTGTTACATGTTGATAAATAGAAGAAAGATTTTTGTTCGCCCACACGCCTCAATTGACTGTATTATTATTCGGCAATTAGGGGAAGAATGTAAGTTATGATTATTGTTTTCTAGAAGTGAATGGATAATCTCCAGAAAAAGAGCATTTCTAACATTTGGTGTAGCCATAGCACGACTAACATTTCGAAGGGCCATTTATAAATGTCGTTTAATACATGACACAGAAACGAAAACGATATATGCATATATTAGGAAATTATTTTCGAGGAATAAAGTCAGATTATTTTACCTTTTGCAAGTATTCACTAATGAAACTGAGCGCGTTTTAAAAAGCACAACTAAACGCTACATCTGCAAATGGACGAAAACAAGATTTTTTGTCTGTTGAAAAACTGCAATTTTAGAATTAGGAAAAAATAGAATGGCATTGAATTTTAAAAGGAAAGGAAGAATAGCTCCACATTGAATTAATATATTCATTGAAATATATTCACAACGTTTCCTGCGCTATTTCATGTCTATATTAAATAACCTTGAATATAATCAGTGACCGTGTAATGTTTTCCCTCAATTACAAAGCAATTCTTTCTTTTATCGTTTGAAATCACGAATACTTATTTATATCAAGAAAGAAACCCAGCTTTCCACATTCTCTAATAGTAGTTGTGAGGTGGGCAACCATGCAGACATCTGTAATATGTTGTATCTTCGTTCTTGGTGTAGCCATACTGGTAAGATACAGTTTAGTTAGGAAACAGTTTCACTGTATTCGAATATAATCAAGCAATTTAACGATATGAACATATTATCTTCCTAATAATAAATGAGCTTAGGAACTATTTTGAATTTGAATTTTAGTTATGGCCTTTAGACATGTAAGGAGAAGACCAGGACAGTAGAGTGGAAAGGATGTGGAGAGGTTTCAACGATGAAATAAGTTAAAATACCATGACGGCATTTGAATAGTATGACTGAGGGAAAACCTCTGGAAAAACCTCTATCAGGATGTTCGGCCGTTGTGATTGAAGCAACGATCTCGCGAATACTAAGCCAGCGCTTTAACAATGTGCCACGGTCGCTTCGGTATTTCGAAATTGAAAGAGATTGATGGCTTACTCTCCGAATCTCTCTCGTGCAGACAAAAATTGTACAGCGAATCATACAAAATTTAAGGGTATAGGAATCACGCTAATTTCACTCCTTCGTACACACATAAAACTAACACTTTATTTTATGTGGCGCAAAGAGAACTTCAGGAGGGCTGATACTGTCCTGTTTATAGTGACTGTCTACTTACTTGCGTTAGGACTGCACATAGCCTTTCGACCTTAGGGATGAACGAGCTCTCGAAAGCTTGAAAATGTGCTCTTTTATATCCTGGCATTTAATAGCAATAAAGGCGTATAAGAAATATTGTTAAGGATAACATATATTCTTATATCATTATCTTTGAGTTATGTTGGGCTTTTGATCTATCTATCATTTAATATCTTAACATTTTCACAAAGGGATTTGAAAACATTAAGATATTACATCATATATAGATCGAAAGCCGGGAAACCCGGACAGGACCAGCAAACCGGGACTATCGCCTCAAAAGGCTTCTGCGACTAACTGCGATCCCTTAATTCATCTTTGTAAGACTTAAGGAAACCGACTCGGGAAGATGTCTAATATCCAATGTCCGTACGTTCCCTCATGTCCCTACGTTCACGTTGTGGAGCATGTTAGTACACAAGTAACTGTTTTGCGAAACGATCATGGGTGGGTTTCTCACCATCCCGCATTACCAGACAGCGTTGTGAGTAAAATGTATGCACCTCTCCTTTATTTGCACATGATGGTACAAGTAAAGGAACAGCGTCAGAGGCGCTCGTTATGCGGAGGATGGAATGCAACTGGCAACGACAGCGGTCAGTTGTCCACGAAGTCAGAGGCTCAAAATGCCCGGTTTTGGACTCTAGACTGTCAGGACACCGACACTGCAACTCGAACGGACCTATACGTGGCCAACTCTGAACTGTGAAACACTTGCACGAGAGGATAAATTAGAAAAATGTAAAATGAACATAAAATGATTAAGTGAGACGTTACAGGGCTATCAGAAGCATGCAGGAAGAATGCAGAACAGTTGTAACTACCGTCAGGCCAGGCGTTGTACTTCAAAGGAACAGAAAATGGAAAACCGACAAGCGTTGGCTTCTTTAATTAATACAAACTTGAAGACACAGATCACATAAATTGAAGGAATTTAAGATATAATCGCACGAGTAATAATGAAGATAAAAAAGAGCTACAGTATAGAAGTTATACAAGTATATGCTCCTAGAACGTCACATCCGGCGTAGAAAGTCAGAAACCAATACGAGGAGATAGAGAAAATGTTGGATAGTAGGAAGTCGCGTTACAAAAATTGTACTGGGAGGCTTCAATGCGAAAGTAGGAACTAAGAGGATGAGTGACAAGAAAGTGGGAAAGTTTGGATTTGGAAAAAAAAGGAATAAGAGAGAAGAGAAGTTAGTAGATTTCTCAGAGACCAAGAGACTGTTCATTTCTAATACTTTTCTCAATAAAACGCCCCAGAAGAAGTGGACATGGAAAGGTCAACTTGGACTAAAATGAAATGTAATACGTTTTATCGAATAACAGTGAAGTTTGGCAAGCCGTGTCTGTTCTGAACAGTTTCAAACTATCGAATGATCATGGGATGTGAGATATAAGCTGAAACTAAACACTATACTTGTGAAAAGGAAGCTTATTAGAGCAAAACTGCCACTTTTAGATCTAGAAAAGGAAAAGCAGACATTCGAGATAGAACTAAGCAAAATATTCAGCGACTTGGAAGAGTTAGAAGATAAAGAAGAAATAAATAACATAAATAAAATACTGGCTGTGATAATAAGAGTAACAGCCAAAGAAATAGCAGGCATCAAAAAGAAAAAGTGAGCAAAATCTCAGAAGAAACTAAACTCTTGATGAAGAAAAGAAGGGAAATGAAAGAAGGGGAAACTCATATCAAGATTATTGAGTTCAAAGAGCTAAATGAAGCCGTAAGGAAGAATGTAGGAGATTATTTACGAAGATACAACGTAAATCTTTTCGAAATACAATTGAGAAAAACAAGAGCCTGAAGAAAACAAAATAACAAACCCAGACGGGATAGTATTTCATTTATCAGAAACATATTTGAAAAGTTCTACAGAGAATTTTACTACTCACAATATAAACTAATAAATGAACATTCAAAAGAAAAATTTTGTAGATGTCCTATACGTAATGAAAGATGTGGATAAAGTACTTCGACTTATGAAGATCGAAAACTCTCCATGGGAAGATGGACTCACAGCAGAAATATTTAATATGGAGCTGAAAAATGAGAGAGCAACTTGTCAAACTATTCTCAGCGTCCGTGAGGAAGAGATAAATACCGTCAAATTGAAATAATGCTATCATCATTTTGTTATACATTATAGGGAACAAAGAACGCGTCGAAATCTAGAGACCAATACAAAATGTTAACTAAGGCTATTTTGAATCGTACTGAAGGAGAATTAGATTTTAACCGGGAATGGGAACAAGTCGTGGCGGATTTAGCATCATGGACCACCTACACACCTTGAATGAAGTTATTAAAAGCGCTAATGAATATGAAGTTCCACTGTGTCTGGGATTCATAGTTTTTGAAAAAGTATCCTTGGCAACAGTTTTTAAATCACCTGAACATCAAGGTATGAAAAGTGCATACATCAAGATACTGCGAAAAAATTTACTCTACCGCCACGTCTGTCATTAGACTACATCAAGAAATTGAAAAGAAAAATAAGGTTGGAAACGGCGTAGTGAAAGAAGATGTAATTTCTTCGAAGCTGTTCTTTGCGGGCCTGGAGGGAGAGTTTCAAACAATTAAACTGGGATGAAGTTGGAAAAAAGATCAATGGCGAATATCATAATCACCTAATGTGACAGATGTTTTCTGACAGAGAAAAGCCTGCATACTTTCTCATACAATATCTATTTACTGTCCCGAGGGACGCTTCATACTCGCCCCGTGCCAACCAGCATCACCACTCGACACTTGTCAGAAGTGCCGACGTGGCAACAGCTTATTCATTTCAACACAGATCTAATGTCGTCAGCGTGGAAGTACGCTATGTTTTCCAGATCGAGCCCAGGAAAAAAATATATTTTCTATGTTATGCAGTAACCAAACGAGCTTTAAAAGACTGGTAAATAAGCTGTTTGCTCTGTAAGTCACTTGGAGGGGAAAATATCCAGGTATCAAAGTGGAAAAATATAAACCTGGAATTAATGTCTATGATGAACATTACGGTGGGTACCGGAAATATTCCTGGGCGGACCAAAACCAGTACTGCTGCTTGTAGTTAGTAGAGGGATCTACAAAGGCTAGCGTAAGATAACCCTAAAGAAAAATATCATTGTGAGGGGAAGCAGCATCACCATTACCACTCTGAGGCTGAAGATGAAAGACATCGGCAAGGATCATAGATGGACAGAGGACGACATCTTGAATGTCTATCTTTACTGCGAGGTCGTAGAGCTGACAACTCTACACCGCTAAAACATGTCAAGAAATAGTAACAAATGGTTCATGGATTCTCCTGGAGTAAAATATTCCGGAGGTAAACTAGTCCCTCATTCGGATATCCGGGCGGGGACTGCCTCAGGGGTCTCCAAGAACAGGTTTAAGAAAGACCTTACAATAGGAATGTGTAACGTACGAACATAATACCAAACGGGCGCTCTTTAAGTGGCGGTACGCGAGACCGAGAAGTACGAGCTAGACATATTAGCGGTACAAGAAGTTCGGTGGGAGGGTCAAGATGCATCCGACAGGCCAAGTTCACTTTCTACTACGGGGAACACAGTCTCACGATTTTGGAACAGGATTCCACATTAAGAACAGTTTTACTTCAGGAGGTTCAGAATATAGAGTTCGTAAACGAAAGACTATCGTACTCGATGGGGCAACACGGTTTATTAAACGTCTATGCTCCGACCGAGGTGGCTACTGATAACGACAAAGATATATTCTACGATGAGCTGGAAAGACTGTTTGACCGATTACCGAAGTATAATTCGAAAATTTTGTTGCGTGATTTCGATGCAAAGGTAGGGAGGGAAGAAAAATAGAGACCTACTATAGGGAAGTATAGCCTTCACGAGAAGATCAACAACAGTGGAGAAAGATGGATAACTTTCGCGATTTCAAAAAAACCTACTGGTAAAGAGCACATACTTTGAACACAAAGACATACACAAATACACATGGGTATCTCCGGACGGCAAAACTCTCAACTAGATCGATCACGTTATAGTAGACTGATGAAGACACAAGAACATATTGGATGTTCAATCGTACAGAGGAGCGGAAGGTGACACCGACCATCATTGTGATCACAAAAGTAGGGAAAAGTTATGCATCGCGAACAGAGAAAGCAGGGGTAAAAATAACTGAAATTCGAAGTGAAACGATTAAATAATCCGAGCATAAAAGCAGATTACCAACTCGAACTCTCAAACAGGTTCGAAATCCTAGCCGAGTCGAGTAATAATAATGATGATAATAATAATGAAATTGATGTAAGATGTTGGAGGCCTATCGTGAATCAATTAAGAGCGCAACGAAAGAACGTGTAAGTGAGAAGAAACAACAGAAAAACAAACCTTGGGTTAATGAAGAATGCCTTAAGCTTCGTGAGAAACGAAAACAAGCAAGGCAACGATAGCTAAGCAATGAAAGTGAAGCAAATACCAACCACTACAGTATCGCGAAACGAAACGTCACACTCGGGTTCAGAAACAAAAAGTGAGAATATCTGACGCAGAAGATTCAGGAGACTGGTAAAATGGGAAGACAAATAACGTACGAGATCTATACAAAGGGGTAAACTCGTTAAGAAAAGGTTACCAGCCGAGGTTAGGAATGATTAGAAATGAACGTGGAGATCTTCAGGCGGATACGACTAAAATCGTCGATGTGTGGAAAATGTATTTCGACAAACTTCTTACTGTACAGAACGAGGAACAAACAGAGGAATTTGAAATCCATACCGCAGAACCGTGGACTCTGTAACCTAGCGAGATCAAGATCGAAATGTCGGTAAAGAAATTGAAAAATTTCAAATCACCAGGAATAGACAATATTCCAGCCGAATTAATTAAAGCAGGAGAAACGGCACTAATCAAGGAACTACATAAATTGATAAGTGCTATATGGAGAAGTGAGGAGCTCCCAAAGGAATGGAAAACCTCAATAATAGTTCCGATTTACAAAAAAGAAGATACATCGGACTGTATTAATTACCGCTGAATCTCGTTACTTCCAACCTGTTACAAGGTATTAAGTAATATTCTGCTAACACGCCTAAGTGTATACGTAGATGAAATAATTGGATATCACCATTGTGGATTTAGAAGAAATAGATCAGCGTTTGACCAGATTTTTTCCTTGAGACAAATTTTGGAGAAGAAATGGGAATACAGTGGGACGGTTCTTCAACTATTCATTGATTTTAAGAAAGCATATGATTCTATCAAAAGGGAAAAGTTATACTGTATCCTCATACGATTTGGAATTCCGAAAAAAAACTGGTTCAACTAGTGAAGATGTATCTCAACGACCCCATTAGCAGAGTACGGATAGGTATGTCAGATAGTTTCAAGATTCACAACGGATTGAAGCAAGGCGATACCTTGTCCCCACTACTGTTTAATTTTGCGATAGAATATGCGATTTTAAAAATTAAAGGGGCAACAAGGAATTATCATTGAATGGTTCTAATCAACTGTTCGCATACGCTGATGATGTAGACTTAATAGGGGACGATATAGATGAACTACAAAGCAACACCGATGCCTTAGTAGAAGCATGTTATCAGATAGGTTTACAGGTAAATATAGATAAAACAAAATACATGATAACAAGCTGAAACACAGTGAATGAAGGAAATCAACTCATATGAATTAGGGATGAGGTCATATAGAAAGTAAACAAATTTAAATTCTTGGGAGCATACGTAACAAGCAAAAATGAGGTCCAGAAGAAATAAAAGGTTCCTTAGTATCGGGGAACGCATGTTTCTATTCAGTCTAAAAACTACTAACATCGCGATTAATATCAATGAAATTGAAATTAAAAATTTACAGGACTGTTATTCTGCCGGTAATACTTTAGGGTTGCGAAAGTTGGAGTACGACGCTAGGAGATGAACATAAAGTACGTGTATTTGAAAATAAGGTTTTGAGAAAGGTATACATGCCGAAACGGAACAAGGTGACTGGATAGTGGAGGAGACTGCATAATGAGGAACTCCTCGGATTGTATGACTCACCAGATGTAAAAATAATGAAATCTCGACGACTAAGGTGGGAAGACAATGTAGCTCGGATGGGGAAAAAACGAAGATTATATTCTATCCTGGTTGGAAGGACGGATTGAAAGAGGTCATTGGGAAGACCGAGGCGTCGTTGGGAGGACAATATTAGAAGAGATCTTCGAGATATAGGTGTTCGTGATGGAAACTGCCTTGATATTGCCCAGGATAGAATCCAATGGCGAACGTTTGTTACTGCGGTGAGGAACTTGCGAGTTCCATAAGCCATAGAGTTAGTTAGTTAGTTAATGTTAGAAAACTTTAGAAGGCTTTTTGGTGGATGTGAATAAAGCTAGTGTTCCTTCGAGAAAGAAAGTTGGTCTCAGTTTTTGTGAAAGTATTACTTTCGTTTATGAAACCGGTGTACTGACATCATCACCTATAGTAAGCACGGGATGTACTGACATCATAAAGCGTATCCGTAATCTGACTGCGAAGTCATGTACGCAAGTGGGCTTGAGTAAAGTAATTCTGAACCCAAACAAGTCGTGTACGCAATCTGGTATATTTATATATCGTCATAGGTATAGTGGAAGGAGGCAATAAAGCTAACCTAATTATCGGTACCATATTCGTAACGTAGCAAATAGAAAACGCATTAGTAGTAGCAAACGCATTAGTAAATATTTGCAGTACAAGGTTACTAACCAGCGCTAGAATCATCGGACTTCTTTACGGAGTCATTTAGCAGTTTGTTATGAGATAATTCAAACAGCACTGAACGTTTTTGATACTGACGAAAAGAAAGAAAAAGTATTTTTAAGTAAAGACATTCGGTGCACCTGGTCAGTGCAGTAAGTAGTTTATTACTTCGTGAATGAGTCTAGTTGCAAATATTAGTCTGAAACACTGTTTAAAACATACTTACCCAAAAACAATAGCAAAATAATCCAAGGTTGTGCTTTAATATTAGTACTATCGGCACGCTCATAAGAATGATAGATATCAATGTTTTAGGTTAGATTTTGTTAGGTATATTTGATGTGCATTAATTATATTTTCCGAGAAGCACTCCTATCACGTAATAAACAAAAACAAATTTAAAGATGTTGTACAAGATGCGTGTTAAACTTTGCTAACCGCGGAAAAAGTTCACTGCTGTTTGTATCGTAAGTTACTCAATCCAAAATTGAATACTTTACAAACAGAAGCATTTGTATATCGTTTTTATTTGAAGTGTAAAACATTTGTTGCTACTGGGTCTGGGTAGTATTCATAATCAATGTCTGAGTAGGGATCAAAGCAAATCTACCCAGTGAATATACTTTTTCATCGTGAGCGCTAATGTGGGACAACACACTCATTGTATTGATTTTTGTTTTTTTCTTAATATTCATTTTATTCCTCTTGGTTGATAAAAATAAAGTTGATCGAGGAAAAATAGTTTGGTGTATGTTCCTTAATAGTGGCAGTGGATAAAAAAATATACATCATTTCAAAAGTTAGTGAATACGTTTCTTTGCATAAAGCGTCAAGTGAAAACATTTTCTTGAAAAGTCACGCAAAAAGTTATAATGCTGTGCGTAGTATCCTGTATTGTTTTCCATTTTTCTCATTATCACGTATTTCATAGAGAATCATGGGCATTAAGGCGCCACCGTTCCAGTAACAAGTCCTCTCAAAACATTTTATTTTCTCACTCTATTGTTCAGCAAAGCTTAGATACGAGTCTCGGGTTCGTATCACATACCGCTCGTGTTACTGTTTTCTCTTCCGATCCTCCCACGGCGCTCTCATCTCGAGGGAAGTAAGTTACCTGTGGTTCGATCGAAGTCATCTCACAATCCATCGGAAAACGTTATTGAACCCGGATGGTCATAATAAGATTTGCTGATGATATACTCTTGTTTCCTTCAAGTGGAGATGAACTACAAACCAGAATGGAAAAGCTGTGTAATGAGGGTTCGAAACAGGCATTACAATGATTTTAAGTGAAACAAAAGTAATGGACAATCAGCATACTGCAAAGAAGGAAATAAGATTCACTTAGGGACAATAGACATAGTTGATGAGTATGTTTACCTAGGCCAGATCAAAACTTCAAATCCCAAATTGACTGCTGAAATAAATAGAGGATTTAAAATTACGTGGAGATCGTTTGGAAGAATAAACTTTATTTACAAAAGCAAACTACAAATGTTTCTCACGTTTAAAGTTTATAATGAATGTGTCTTATCTGTGATGATGTATGACTGTGAAGCTTGGTCATTGAATGCGCAAACGACTCAACGTTTTAGAGTAATACAAAGAGCTATGAGAGATGCATGCTATGAAGAACTACGAGGGACACGAAGACAAATGAATGGATTCGCGCACAAACAAAATGTAAATGATATAATCAATAATGGAGAGAAGATGAAGTGGAGATGGGCCGGTCATATAGTTAGATGAACAGATGGAAGATGGACAACAAACGAACTACATTGGATTTCTGGAGGGAAAGAAACGACCGGAACGACGTTAAAATTGAAGATTGGTAGACGAAATCAAGCGATTTTCAGGAGCTACGTGGATGATGATAGCATCAAACCGAGATATGTGAAAAAAGGGGAGGCCTTCATCCAGTAGTGGATAGAAATGCTGAAAATCCAATGTAGTTCATTGTTGTTCATCTTCCATCTGTTCGTCTAGCTATGTGACCGACCCATCTCCACTTAATCTTATAGTGTTGTCCTAACAACTGCAAAATATAAGGCAGCTTCTAAAGGGTTTATGTTTTAGTTTCGGATGATTACAAGCACATTTATTAAATATTACAGGTAATTTAAAAATTCTTGGAAGATGAAAGCCTGCTCACCCGACATTTGGAATGTAATTGCAAACTTATTTTTAAAAAAAACTTAATTACATTTCGTTAAGGCAAAACGGTGTGGCCCCGGGTGAATACGGGACAGTAAGCCCCCGCATCCAGGCTGCTCGACCCGAGCGGACTGGAGGATGTAAGACTGTAAAAAATAGAAATACTGCAGGGTTATCCACCGAAGACTACTGTCAAGATATATTATATCTCTATACATCAAGCATTCCAACATTAAGAGCTGTAGATCATTTTCAGAGATAATGATCATCCAAAAACCAACATTTATTTCACATAATCAACTCTTACATGTAGATGACCTCAAGCACACATTCACCATATACATATGACACTATGCCAAGAAAAACTTTGGTATTCACAAATCTAAAACACGTAATTCATCATATTACAAAACAACCAATATTAAAAATATTCAATCTAACTTCAAACAATCAACTGATTTAAAATTCAATACAACAATCAGCTTTTTAAAAATATTTTAAAATATAAACCCATTATTCTCTTAACAATAGATCTAAACTATTCGATGTTGGCATGACCCTCAATTCGTGCAACCTTGCAAACATCCGGTAAACATTTTTTTTTAAATTTTATTGCCTAAATTAAAGGTTCAATGAAAGGACAATGGAATTCAATGTTTGAATATAGGAAGTTATGTATTTTACCATATTCAAATTTACAAAGCAATCAAATCGACAATGCAGGAATATGAAAATAAATTGAAATTGAATTAATATTCCGAATTGAAATTTGGACCGAATCAAATTTAAATATACGTTCCTCTTAGGAATATTTTCTCTTGATAGCAGGTGGAAAAATAAATTCGACTAATTAATTTGAATCTTAAATAAAAATAAATGAATATAATTATAAGTTTTGTTTAAATTTTAATTTTTAAAGCCTTTAAGCAACTAAGAATCAGGCCAGGATAGGGAAGAGGAAATGTTTCGGAAAGCTGTCGGCCAAGGTCTATATTGAAGGCGGCATACCGCCATTTTTCTGATGTGATTAAGAAAAATTCAAGAACAAACACACAGGATGGTCGGCGGCTGGGAAACATAGGAATGATAATGATTGCAATACAACCTCCAAATGCAGTTCCTCTAGAATCGGCGCCATTTTCAAGATTCAACCCCGACATCGACACAAAAAGGACGGCAAAGGACTGAACCATCATTTTAAAGTTTAAAAATTGAAGCCTACGATCCTCTTTAAGGACACCTGTTATTTCTAACGCTCAATCCAAAATATACGCCAACGTACCCCACTTCTACTGAACTCGGAAATTTATCGAATGATCAAACTTTTATTACAAGAATTTACTGGTTGATTAACTCTAATTATACATTTATAATTGAGAAATCTAGCGAATTATAAATTTAAAAGTTTCAAATTAATTTTTTTATTGTTAGCTGACATTCTGCAATTCATTTTCATATGAATGAAATACGAGTAGCAATGACAGATCATAATGCATATCACTATAACCATTACATAGGATACCGGTAATGTCTTGATGTTATTGAACGTGTTTCAGTCTTAAAATTCGAACCGGCGTAGAGTAGAAAAGAGAAATCTGCCATAGTTTAAGTTGAAGGCAACATCACGGCATTAGTTTGGCGTGACTGAGGGAGGAAGTCCTAGAACATCGTCAGCTAGGAGAGTCTGTGGCTAGCATAGAAACCAAGATATATAGAAATTTGATGATCTGTATAGTCACAGAAAATAGTAAATAGAGCAGCCACATGCCTTCTTAAATGTCCTGTGCATTTCGGCTTGCGTTGCAGTAACTTCTCTTTCTAACTGTTAGAAATCTCTGAACACTCAGAAGCTTCATTTCTTAAAGAAACTGGTAAATTGAAAGCATTTTCTGTTAACTAAGACAGAACGAACGAACGTAAGCTTGCATGTATTACAACTTTTAATAAAATAAGCTACTAAATTCAGAGACATCTATGAATGAGGAAAAGAAGTACTTCGAGTTCAGGAAGGAGTACTTACATATTTTTGAACGCAGGGAAAATTTCTATATAATTCTATGTGGTATAGCTTAGTCTCTTACATATGCTTGGTTTTCAGCCTATTAAATTGATCTATCTAGAAACGACTTCAAGTTTGAACTTCGAAAGAAATAGTTCATGTGTTAAAGGCAAGAGAAAAATAAGTAATGCTCGTTGAATAAGCTGAATAAATATTGGGTTACTATTACACAAACATCCATGAAATAAAACACGTAGGCCTACATGATGCATGGCCTATACTTGTAAAATCAAAATATGAATTAGTCCAGTCTAGTAACGTAACGCTGATTAAAGTTATTATTGCAATTACGTTTTTATTTGGTTGTACCTGAATTTTATCTTGGTTTTACGAACCTGTACAATTTAAAATAAATAACAGTCTTTAAGGTTAAAAATCAACATACTGTTGAATCTATAAACCGCACCATTATTAGTTTATGTAAACACAAGTTCAAGATATATAATTGCAATGGTTATAGTTTGGTACTTTTTTCTCCCAATGCTATCTTCTTAACGTTACAAGTGATTTTACGAATATAATTATAACCTATTTTGTGTTCCAGGCTGTGGATGCGGCATCTACTTCACTAAGGAAACAAGAGGATTCCGCAGGTAAGTAAGCTTAAGTAAATTTTCAGAATAAACAAAAGATTTTCAGTAAAGCTAACCTGTATAAAATAAGATATTTGACCTTATTCTCTGCATGCAACGGCTTAATAAGATTTTTGTATCAATTTTGAGTATTAGTAGTATGATTTGCGCACAATCATTAAAAACGCGTGCAAAAATGTGCCAGATAAAATTGGATCCAAATAATACGAGAGGGGTGCATAAATAATAGCAATCAGAAAAAAATGTTTCTTAAAAAAGTGGAACGGATAGGTGAAACTGACGTAAAATGATAGGTAACTATCGGTATAACTATCGGTACAAACATAGTATTCAAATGCCTAATAAAGAGGTTTGTATCGCTTGATGGAGGAACTGCATGTCGTCCCAATTTGATTCAGCCATTGCTGGATTCTAATAACGGTACAAACAAAAATTACAACGGTATAATGCGGTACAAACCAAACTTTCAACGATAAATCTCTATATATAGAAATGAATGTTATCATCACGTCAAAACGGCTTAACCGATTGGAATGAATTTGGCAATGATCAGATACTGGGCCAACTTGAGATGTTATCATAGTTTTGTTACCCGGAAGTGGCTTCGTCCTGAAGTAATTATTAAAAACACTAATTTCATTATTTACAACAAAGCAATAAATACATTGTTTCTATTTTAAATTCAACAATTAGAATTAAACAAATTAGTTAAAATTTAAATTTGGATTGTAAACAAAATATTTAGATTTATTATTTTAGCGTATTATAGAAGTATTAGTAGTCATAGTAGTATCAGTAGTAGTAGTAGTAGTAGTAGTAGTAGTAGTAGTAGTAGTAGTAATAGCAGCATGAGCAGCAGCAGTGCCATAAATAAGTATTATCAAAAGTAGATTATGAAATTATTATAACATTGTGAAAAAGTCGCCATATTGGATTCAAAATGGTCGCTACAGAAATGTTTCTTTTATGAAGATGTATTCTCAAGTGTAGGTTACAATAAAAGGAGTAAACCTGGGGTCGCAGCCCCCAGCGAAGAGTATGGTAGAAGATCTGCTTCATAGGGCGCAATCAATTGAAATATGGGGTCAATTGACGAGATCTGCATCATCAAGGCACAGTTTCCCGGAAAATCTATCACATTTCCAGAAAAATCTGATTTCTCGCACATAATCAGATAATGGGCTAACTTGAGATGTTATCATACTTTTGTTAACCGGAAATGACCGTGTCGCGAACTATTTATTAAAAACAGCAATTCATAGTTTATATACATGCAATAAATACATTTTTTCAATATTTAACATAAAATAACAAACCTAAATAAATTAATTTGTTTATAATTTGTAAATTTAAATTTGTATTGTTGTAAATAAGGATATTTGATTTAATGTTTAAAGCATTGCATTAGTATTAGAAGTTATAGTAGTAGTAGTTCTTGTTGTAGATGTAGCCAGTAACATCAGTAGCAGCAGCAGTAGTAGTAGTATGTAACCATTGCTTGTGCATTGGGCAAGCAAGCACAGATGATGACAAACTAATTTCTATCAGGATTCAATAAATCCAAACTCGACAAGGAAGTCGGAACCAGTACTCCCCGAACGGCTCCATGGTTTACAGGGAGACTGGCCGATATATTAGGTAGGATAGGAAATATGGGATTGATAGTCTTGTAGAGAAACTGGAAGAAAATAAAACGAACAAAACGGTGATGCGCAGGCTGACGAAACGACATGTTTCAAAGACACATACCGGGAGGCTAAAAAAGAGTTAAAGAAGTTCTAGTTTTTGATACCGGGAGGAGTGAGTCTTCATGAATTTCACCATCATTTCTCGCCAGGCAGCAATACGAAATGCAAAACTTGCTGCTTTCCCACCAAACGGATATACTAAGAACATGCCTAAAAGAGCACGAACGGGTTTTGAACTTAGTTCCTGGTTTGAATTTCATGAAACTCGTCCCTAAGAACTTTCTTTAATGACTTCAAAGCTCAAAAAGAACACAATCCAAATTTCCTATCCGTAGTGTAATTGAAGATCGCCGTGACGTGAGATTAAAAAAAAGGTTTTTGAGTTTCAATTAGAAATGAAACAAATGCTTGGGAAAACAGTAATAACTTGTCTTTATGTTGCAACGCCAACATGTTGAGGAATGGCATAGTAAATAAACAAACAAATGCGGAAGACTAGGATGAAACGAGACAGGGAAGAGATTTCCAACTATGGGGCACTTTAAAGTGTTACCTACAGATCCTGTGATATATTTCCAACACCGAACAATATACAGACGTCACTAATGCACAGCACTCGTAACAAAATAAACTAACTTGCGATTCACTCCCGAAGTTGCATTTACAAAATGTAAGATTCGACTGACTCTTCCAAGTCCCATTTCCTGTGCTGTCCTTCTAACCCACATTTTCCTCCTCTTCTCGATTCTAAAATTTCAAAAAAAAAAAAAAGGTTTTTGTTGGCTGGCAGCGATCGCAAGTTCAGGTAGATTGTTTTCATCCAAAAATTCGTTTTCCAGATACTAACGATGATATAAAAACGTACGTGTCTTCAAGTCACTTCGCAGGATCTTGCCATCTTCGAAGTCCAGACATAGTGTCCCCCGTGTAGAGTTCTCTGCGACAGGCAGGTGCGATGTTCCATTAACACCTTCTCCTGGAGTTTGGGGTCTATTCAGTTTCTCAACTGTATACATCATTACCTTTTTTAGGAGACTAGTGGCTTCTCAGCAGGGCGTTGTCGAAATGTTATAGGAAAATCATGTATGTCCACTTTTGTGAAACAAGATTTCTATCTTAACTAAAATAAATAGGATAAAAAGAAATTCCAAACGATTAAATAAAACTAATATTTCCCGCACCCTGCTTGCAGACTAACACAATTAATTTTGACTAATTTTGACTAATACATGAACACGCATAGCTATAACACAAAAATATTCCTAAAAACCATAAATGCAGAATTACAAGAGCAAACAAATACATCAAATTAATACAAAGTAATAAGCATATAGAAAAAATACACAAACCACATAAAGATGCATATATAAATACACAATTACAAACGTAATTTAATTTGGAACATGCCATTTGTATTTATACTATGACGATATTTCATAGTATATTTCAGAATTCTCCTCTCGAGGACACGTGTCGAGGTTTCGCGATACCAATTGTTTACATCTGCTCAATGTCCTGTGCTTGCAGGAGTGTCCATCTTCTCTAAAGAGTGTCATCTTTTATCACACATGATGTCTCATTGAATTTTCTGAAATCCTTCAAAAGTCGGTAGGTATACTTATTTCGCAGGCAAGACAGGTCTTAATTGTAGATCTGCTGGAGCTGTCTTCGCTTCAACCGCGATAAACTTTAACATATCCGTGTAGATCGGACCTTCTTCAGGTTGGCTCAACACTTCCTGCCAATATCGAAGCTACATGAAGGCACAGTTTGGAATGGGAGGAATGGGTATTCATCGGAGCTTCCAAGTGAATTTCCTTCTGGATTCTTATAGTTATCGCTCATGCGGTACTCTTGGAAATCGGGGCATCGTTGGCTTTTCCAGCAGCAATGGGAAGACACAACGGAATATTTTGCTCTCTACTACAGGCGGACTGTGGCGGGTGCGTCAACCGTTCATCCTTCAGCCCGCATCTCGTGCCCAGAAAGTGTCTATGCCTAGAGCAAACAAGTGCGGGTCATTCTTTGACTCCAACACATCAAGAGCTCTCGCGGCTCATACACATACAAACAAAAACAGAAACGAAACTTCCCCATATAATCGACAAGTGACTTCGAGTTTCCAATCTTCAAAATGAGATTCTTCATGGCAGCCGGAATAGTATTCCACGTCGTCTTTTTCAACAAACTGGAGTCCTATTCTGCGTCTAGGTTTGCAAATTCACGATGTCCGGCGATTGTAACCTACATTTCCTGCAAATAAACAAACCCTCATGAATATGGACACATTTGAATTCTATCTCTTGAGTGGAGAGCTTGTAGCACAATGATATTGGACGATCCTCAACGTGAATCTGAATTGAAGACGTCATCTATTGTTGCTGTTCAGTGGGTTCTTCAGGTGGACTAGATCTGATGGTCTCACGATCAGGTGGGTTTCCGTTCTCTGGGTTATCGAATTGCTTCCTTGGTCTCCTGCATCCATTTCGGTGTCTGCGTGAGCATTACCGTGTGGTAGTCTGCCTTACATGCAGCTGTTGATTAGGATGATACGCATCTCGCTCATGCGGTGGCACTTGTCGTCTGCGAAACGCTGTCTGTTCACCTCGTGGATGACGTGTTCCGTGAGCATTATCATAGGGTGTTCGTTCAGCCTCAGATCGCTGCTGCCTTTCATATTTTTGCCTCCTATGACCTCCGTTGTAGGGTTGCGTTCGGTCTCCTAGTCGACGACTATTGGCTTAGTTCGCATATTGCTTGTGTCGCTGAACTTTACGCACATTGGCATGTCGAATTCTTGGCAGGTTTCCACCTCGTGAAGCGTTTCTGTCTCTTTGAAAATTCTCAACACGGTCCAGCTCCTCGCTGTCCCACAAGATCATGGACAGTTGTTCAGAATCGTGTAGATGTAGTCCAATCAACTGACTCTGCGTTCTGATGGTCAGCATGTTCCTGACGTTTGACGGATTTTCGGTTTCCGGCATAGAGGAACTGAGCTCTTTGAATGCCTTCACCTGCTCCCAGAAGAACTCTCGCAAAGATTTCCGGGTTTCCGGTCTATACCTCGTATTCCGGAGCCGTGTGAGCTTCCGCTGAATTATGTTTTCATTTTGAAAGCTTCGTATGAAGGATACTCGGAATTCCTCAAATGAACGGAATTGTGACAAATCCCTGTCAATCCACATCTTTGCTGCGCCTTTCATCACCCGAGGAAGGATCTCCGCCATGGACACTCCATATAATCGGCAATCATCCAGTAGACGATCAAGGTATGTTGATGGCAGTATTGCTTCAACATCTGGATCGAAGGATGGCAGATCATCTATTTTGGGCGCACGCAAAAATGTTCGCACGCTGGCCAGTGATGTGCTCTGGTTGACTGGCCGTTGATTTGGCAGGTTCTATTGCTGTTCCCGATCCGAGGTTCTGTATAAACAGGTTAATTGGAGATGGTCGCGTCCGCAGATCCGGTTCCCTCGAGGTAGATGCAACCACTTTGGTCGGGTCGCACCTCGAGTTATTCTCCGCCTGCCTACCTACTCGAGCTTCTACTTCAGCCAACTTGCTGACAAGCTTATGGTATCGACTATCCGCTGTAGCTGTGATGCGAGTAACTTGAGCCTGCAAAGCAGACATGCTTGCGTTTGTCTGCGCACAAGAATGCTGCAGTTCTTCCAGTTGAGTGTGGTGGCGGGTTATGACCTCGGCATGCATGTGGACGTTCTCTCCTGCATCGTGTCCAGCTTCTCCTGCACCTGACCCTGGTCAGCTTCCATCTGCCGCCGCAGCTGCTAAACTCTGATGTTCGTCACCGCGATCTGCCCAGTTATATCGTTTCGCAGCTGTTGGACCGACGCTTGCGTCTCATCTACCCTTCAGTTAAGGTCCGCTTTGTCTGCTCTGATCTCTTGAAGCAGAGTCTGGTGCAGGTCATTCATGCGTTTTCCTAACCCTTGCAATGGCGTTCGGGTCTCCTGTCGCTGGACATCCATCTGGCTTTCTAGTTGTTGAGACGCCTGCTTCTGAGCTTGCAAAAGGCGGCAACCTGCCAAATACTGTATGATGACCACCAGAAGATTGGTGACATCTTCCATCGTGTTGTAACGAAGGAATCCTCCAATAGATGTGAAGTTGCAGCAAATTAAAAATAGTAGATATTAAACTACTTTATTTTCCCATACTTACAATGTGCTCGAAATCCAATGGAAGATTCTTTTACAAAATAATAGCTTCACCTTACCCAAGAACTTTATGATGATTGCCCTTTTTCTAGGCAGGAAACAAAGAATGCTCATTATTGTTAAATTTAACGTAATGCTAGTTGTAGACACACTTTTATGGGACAAACATACAATAGAATTTCAGCATGTTTGACGGTACTAAATAATAAAATGTTCATCGCATTTAAATAATATCAAAATCTAAAAGCATGTATTCATGCTTTATATGGAACCTTCAGAATAAAGTAACTTTCTAATGTAGTCATGAACCCGGAAATATGTGTAAAATGTAAAATTGTATTCAGTATTTAATTCTCTATTTCAGTTGATATTTCGTTAGAAGGAAAATCGCAGGTAAGACTCTTTTCATGAATTATTATATACATTTTGATATGAACATTTGTCCATTATGAACAAAGTTAATTATATGGCATCCTCTTAAATATGGTTAGAACATATTTACTTTTAATTTGGCATGGACTGACCTGTATTATCTAAGTCTGTAATAAACTGAGGACCTAATTCGAGCCTCGCGTACTCATTCATCCGCGAAAGTGACAGAAAAGACCTTTGTGTAGGATCAATATTTGTTCTTCGCCTGATGACACTCACAAAGTCCAAAATACCGTAGCATTCAAGCATCGTTGTCATTAGATCTCGAACCTGCATGTGTCCGTAGAACCAATGCAAAGTCAGAAACTCTGAAATCTCTATATTACTACAGAATATGCAAATACAATTAAACACAGTATTCTACTTAACATCTTGGCGACATATGTTATCTTTTCTCAAAATTCTCAAAGATGTTATGTAGCATACAGTCTAAGCTGTGAGTAACAAATAGCGTGCTTAAAGAGATGTAATGTACCTTGCGCCACCACAAAACGGAAACATAAAGTACAATAGCCGGAACAATTAACTGGTTCTATTTACCAAAATTGGAACTTTACATAATATCTCGTGAGTCAAAGATGATGAGCGTGTACGTACCAGGGTACTAATCAGTATTAAAGTCTACGTAAAGCATGAAAAGTTAATGTTTGTTGGATAGAGTACAACTTCTTCTTGGCAGTGAATTTATTCTTTCAAAATTGACTGACTTGGTCAGGAATGATCAGAATCGGATCCTTCTTTAGTCATCGTTGTCTCCAGGTTAGGAAATAGTAAGTTTGTTTACATTAGAAATAATAAAAGTATTGCTTAAAAGAAGCACGAATTGAACTTGCAAGGGCAAGCTATATTCAAGCCTTAATGTTACTATATCTGCTTATAAAAAATTGCAAATTGGTTAGGTCGAGTGATAAAGAGGTATTATAGGAGAACCTAGATGTGCAGCAACTAAAGGCACTCTCATAACTATAGCCTAAAAGTAGTTACAAGCTTCTCTATTTATGATAGCAGAATCGTGAATGTTACTACAGATGTTACCACTTATCCTTTGACTGTATTAAGCTTTATACAATCAGTGTATATTTAACAAATAGTGTTAAGAGACTTCTGGATGCTGTTCATCTTGCGCATATTATGTATTTGATTTTCGTAGACGAAGACAAATTCTAGGAATCGAAGAATTCTCACCAAGATACACCGAAGTTCACTTATAAATTCTAGGGTATCGTTTTATACGTTTTTATTCGTGCGTTTTCTGGAACTACAAATTTCAGCATGGATTGCAAATCAATGTTTAATTGTTGTTCTTGTTCCTGTTCTCCAATATTTTAACAGAAACTGAAGTAGTTCTCGTAATCCCAAAAGGTGAGATAACTATTGAAGTATGATGTAGTTCCTACATGATTACAAGAGGTGATAACAGTTCCATCATATATTTACACTGTGATGATAGTTGATATCTTACAGATAAATCTGCAGATGTCAAGACTATGGCAATTATTTGAGAAAACATTCTGATTAATTTCCGTGACACATTTTCTCGTAAATCAATGAAAAAGTTACCTTCATAATTATTGAGATTATCTGTTTTCCAGTTAATTTTGATTTCTTCTGGATAAAACCTGCCACTTTCATCAGATTCAGTTCAACTGGTTTCACTTTGTTCCACATTGAGAGATCCATTCATTGATATTTATTTTGTTCTGTTTGCCTTTTTCATGTTTAAATCTTTTTGTACTAGGTTTATCTGACTGATTGAACTTAATCGTGTTAGGTTTGACAGGTTCGTTGCGTTGGAAGACCATTCTTGCTTTTAAAACAA
This sequence comes from Lepisma saccharinum, assembly GCA_022664845.1. Classification (NCBI taxonomy): domain Eukaryota; kingdom Metazoa; phylum Arthropoda; class Insecta; order Zygentoma; family Lepismatidae; genus Lepisma; species Lepisma saccharinum. Next base: position 39,654 of record JAGDQP010009586.1, read on the forward strand.
TGTTACAAAATAATGATATAGATTTACTTGTTCTTTCGGTCGTGCCTCGGTTTCTATAAATTAAAAACCTATTTAAACTTTATTCCATATTTACATGCAAACTTATTTGGAGGTAATAGCCCTTACAAGACACAAATACCAAAATGAATAGACTTCAGTAGTATAATTTACGAATGTTTTGTAACCACATTAAAACAAAAGAGGTATTGTAATTCAGGGTTAACAAAGGAATGATTGCAGTTGTCCTTGCACTTTGTGTTATTAATTTTATACCGAATGTTTTCAAGCTCCATTATTCTATTAATTTATTCTTGTCTGAGATACTCCTTGCACTTGGGATTATCTGCAAAATGGTCACTCGACTTATAATGTAAGCATTGAGAAGCATTAATGGACGGTTGATTTTCTTGAATAGGCTGCGTACATTTCTTGGACTTCTCTTTTCCTCTACAGTATGCAGCACTGTACCTGAAAGCCTAACAATTAAGGCAAAGTCTTGCTTTACGGATCTTTGGTTGTACTGGAAACCTTTCTCTGTAAACATACATATAATCAGGTAGTTTTTGTGATTGGATTATAAATTCAATTAGCTTGGTATCTATCAGTTGAGTAACTCCATTTTCGCACTGGATTCTCGTTTCTAATTTTTGCACTCATATTGTTTCATAAGGGCATTCACTGTTGTGTACAACATATTACAATGACATATCAGTAGGAATTCCATATATTACTGTTAACCTCTGTAGCAACATTCTTGGAATTTTTGACTTGATTTTTAAGTCATCTTGTAATGAAATATTATGAACAAAGTCGTTTGCTTGTTCTCCAGAGTTAAACTCTAATTTCAGTTTCTAATTACCAAAATGTTCAATTCGGGCTAAGTTTACACCTGCCTTAAACAACTCTTGGGAAGTTTTAATGATTTGGTAACCACTTATATTTTTATTAATAAAACTTTCGAGAATTATTGTGCATGGTCCTAAATGACTCTACCAAAACTGTTTCCTTATTTGTTGTAGACCTAGAACATCTAAATTATAACATGTTACTGCCTTATTATATTTCAATAGATCATTCTGTTCCAATATATCCCCTTGGGCTTTCCTTTTAGTATTTAAAACTGAATGCATTTTAGAAGGGGTACTTGAGACATTTAAAACTCCTGATTTATTACCACACTGATTTAAATCTATGTAAAACAAATGGAGCGTGCATAGAGAGTGAGCGAGATAACTCACGAGGTCAATTGGACCTATATTACTATTAACTATCATTCGCCTGACCTCTAAGTACTATTTGATGATCAGAAGTTTGTTGTCCGATGGACCACGAAACCTCCTGTCTTCATCTACCAACAAACAGAGATAACGAAATTGCAGACAGAGTTCAGGCGAAGGGCAGTAAATAATAATATTTATTGACTTTATGCACTTTGTGTCTTAATTCGTTCTCTTACTTAATGCCTGAAATACTCCAATCTATACCCGCAAAGAAAACTTAGTAATAGTATTGAAAGTAAAAACACAACTTGGATTATTGTACCATTATCTAATTTGTATTCCCTTGAACGTACTCTTTTCTAGGTTCACAGTAATTCTTCTAGAAAGCAAATAAAAAACAAAAAGGATCCACACTCTCTCTCAATCTCTCTTTATATATATACACACATTTATGTACAAAGTTTAAAAAGCAAAAATAAGCCAATCTTAATATGCACATTATTTTAAAGTATAAGTAAATTGGGCGAAGGATACATTAAGTGTTATAGTTTGCCGGTGTTGAAATATATTTTCGAGGCAATAGACAAGTGCAATTTAATTACCACGATGCCTTAAATCACTTACGGTTAGAGTACCCAAACGACAAATTATTTATTACACCAAGATGCCCTTAATAGATTACGAGATGTTCAAATTTAATTAATTCCCAAGATTGTGGGGTATACTTTATGAAGACAGATCTTTCAATATAATTTTGATAGTTTGGTTTAGATGCAGTTAATTATAAACAAGACACCGTTTATTAAATATTAATACGAGCATTATATTCCGAAATATCCAAATGTAAGTATTCGTCAAGATGGTAGCCAGAAAGTTTATGACGTCACATGTTTTCTTTACTGACATAGGGTCATTAAGTATCCGCGGCATTATTCCATCACGATGCAACTACTACAGTTTCGTCTTCAAATGTAATTATTTCGCGTGATGGTGGCTTGTAATTTTTGACGTCACATATATTTGCTGTTCTGACTGGGCTATCTACTTTGGGTTGCAATCCTGTGTATAAAAAAATTGTTTATTCCAATTCACACGACCACTATTACGCAATATTGAAATATAATTATTTCTCAAAATATTCTACATATCTGGCATCATGTATTTTGCTATTTATCCCAAACTTCTCATCTTTGGATTTAGATCCAATATGAGGGAGGTACCTTCCGTCCACAAATACTTTACGTTAATTATAAACTCAATATAACAGGGTATTGCGGTCCTTAAATGCCTTACCTTCGCCTATAAATCCAATATGACACGGAGGCCTGGGCCCCCTGAAAGCCATACCTTTGGTTATGGACACAACAATATGATAAGTTGGGCTGCAAAAGACTCATTAATTGCTACGTAATAGTGTATTTAACAATTCAATCTTCTTACCATGGAAATGGGAAGTAGTTTGATATTATTGATGTGATTCAAATATAAAGGATTGAGTCCAGTACAATGATACCTCGTTTGAAGCAAATTGAAGACCTGAATTGCAAGAATCCCAAGTTCACTTTTCTCGTATTTTCATTCTTTTATTCGTCGGGATCTATGTTCAAAGGGCTTTCAACTTGCATAATATTACATCCTAACTTCAATTGAGACTTTTTAATACAAAATAATTTCAGCTGAATCGAATATCCAATGTCCTTAGACTGCTTTATGTTCTCCTTTAAAAAATACTCCTGTGGAATCTGTATGTCTTTCAATTCAGGTCTTCAATTAGGCTAAAGATTCTCACGTGAGGCGAGAACGTAAGTTTCGGTAATTGAGTTTCTTTACCGTGAAAACGGTAATAATGTGAAAGTTTTACTAGTGTCTAAGGGAAGCTCACGGAATTAAGACGTGGTCCTCTCTCGCGCATGTGCAGACCTCGTTGAACTACAAGTAATATGGACAAGCGATTCTTCCAGAATATCTAGTTTGGAGTAGTGCTTAACGTGTTGGAAAACTTATCCAGTAGTCCTGGGATCGAATCCTGGCGCAGTTCCTTTTACATATCTTTAATATTTTTTTTGTTTTTGATATACACTCGCATTAGGAAATTCCATTAAAGTTGTGGCCAATGGTACATGGATGTTTCCGGCGATAATTTATTCAAAAAAAGACACCCATTGGTTTAACGGCAATATTAGTGAATAATAAAATCAATGCTCATGAAATAACACTCCCACAACACTTACTGGATCCAATCAATACACCAATTGCAATAGCTATAAATTATCAGCCACATCCCCCCCACACACATAGATACGCTCTACTCGATCCCATCTACTGACATTAAAAATAGCCTTCCCCTACTTCAACATTTACAACAATTCAGAAACGTAATCATTATAGCATACTAAAACAGCCAACACCCAATGATGGAGACAGCAATATTTACTTCAATCATCCTTCATTGACATTAACGTATGCCCTACCCAATTTATCAATAACACTGAAATAGGACACGACCGAATTTTAGTATCACCCGCTATCTCAATTAAAATTGAATGAAAATCAGTAAACAAGAGTCTGCCATCCGATCACGGAGAAATTAATATAAATTTGAACGTCAAAATTGAAAATTCTGCAAACGTCATCCAATTTACTAACTGTAACAAAGCAAATTGGAGGAAATTTAGACGAATAATAGAAAATACCATTCTGGCATAAAATTACCAATAAATAACATTCAGGACATAGAAAGGATCAATTTCAAAATAGACACAACATTCCAGTCAACATAAACTCGGGCTGTTCCAGTAGAAAATATGTTCCACAAGCGGAGAGAAATGTGATTCATTACATTCATTTATCTTGCAAAGCACCAATTTAGATTTATTGGTTTATTATTTATTGGTACGCGAGCTTAATTTTTGCTTGCGCACTGGAAGCTACCTTGACGTTCAAAGGCAATTTGATTAGGGTGTGAAATATCCAGATGATTGATAGGATATTTTTGCGCAGAATGTTGTGATGAAATTGTATAGATTTTTGGTCTTCTTTGTCCGAACAATTGCTCTAGAGAAGGATCCGAAAATCTAACACAGAATGCAGTAGTTCACGAAAAATGCAATAAGAAGGATTGCGCCAGTTGAAGAGTAGGAACTTTTCGCACCTTCATTTCTTACCCCATTTAGACAGTGAGATATTCATACCAAATACGAAAAAATCTCTTAATACCCCTTTCTCGTCTAATTTGTGTGTACTATAAGAACAAAGCAATGAATAGAAATAATGTTTTATCTATTAACACAGTACATTGGACTCGAGCGTTGAATTAACCACCTGAAGATCTGATTTTCTTTTTTGTGGCACAGACTTATTCCTTTTGCATGAGCAAGAGCCTATCGAAAGTGAGTCGATTGGCATTGAAATTTGTTTCACAATTCTCTGCCCTCAGAGGAGAGGAGCTGGAGAGGAAATTCGTCAGGAATAGTTTATTGTCACAATATATTCCTGCATTAAAATGATGAGACGGAAAAAAACACTTTGAAAGTCTCTCTTAGAATTGTCGGCTGCTGTATTAGGACCCAGTACTTTGGCACCAAGAAGACTATGTTTCTCAATAATGAATATCCTTTTAAGACAGGAAAACCAGAGCAGACAGGAAAGACAGGAATAGTTACATAGTTATAAATTATCTAACGTTTGGACAAATAATGGCTTAACATGTGTCAAGTGACAATTCTATGCAAACAATGTATTGAAGCAACGGTTATGCTGAGGGGGATCAGCATGAACTGAATTCAGTTTATTAGAACTTTATTGTCAACTAAGTTATGTTGCAGAGCTGATAAGCGTGGATATCCCATACGCCTTTTTTCCAATTATAAGTTTTACACAGAATCATTTCTGATGTATAATTGTCATTGTTAATTGTTATACAAACGCGTCTTCGACCATTGACTATCAGGATGTTTCGAAGGTCATTTGGGATAATTCTGCGCTATGATTCGTATTCTAACTACGAAACTTCGTTTTTTTTGTGAAGAAAATGTTCCAGGTTCATTTTGGGTAACCACATATAGAATATGTTATCATATTTTGCAGCCATCTTGTTTTACTATGTATGTATGAATCTATCTATATATATATCTGTCTGTCTGTATGTCTGTCTGACTATCTCATTATCCATACTTAGGCACTTCTTGGAAGAAATATACTGCAATAATTAAAAATTATAAAATATGTTAGTTTTTAAGAATCATACATGAATTGTAAGTAGATATTTTGTTATTTATTTCCATATTTTGTTATTTATTTATTCCATTTTATTTATGTATTCCATGAAGTTGACGTTGATTAAGTTTTTTTTTTTACATTTTGTAGTTGCCATGTTCTTTAGAGTGAGAATGGAATTGTACAATGATCCGTGAAAAAAGTGTTCAGTGTTGACTTCCGCTCATGATTATAGGAAACAAAGATTAAAATTAAATATGATGATTATAAGTTAGGATAGTTACTGAATAAGTGAGACACCTGATTTAAACTTTTCTATTTTGCAATAAGTCGACTGTAGAACCTCCCTTCTACCTCCATTGAAATAAGACTAAGGTAGCTATTACTAGGTCCTGTCTAGCTCGTTCATACATGGCAGGCAGTGTTTCCAGTTTTACCCTTTTATTACAACATCTTGTCAATCAATGGAGCTGATAAAGAAAGAGTTTCGTGTGTTAAAGTAAATATAATTCTCATACTAATAGGTTTTCCTGTCGATTTAATTACCACTCATGTTACAAACTAATTTTTTTTAAACATATTTGTTGAAAAATTAACTGAAAAAAACTAAAAGTGTATATTGAAAACTTGTCCCGAACATGAAAATAATTTTGTGTTTCATTTCACTTAATTGACATTAAGTATATTTGAAACTAAGTCACATCAATATATTTAAAATTTGAAAGTGAATAGAAACTTGTCAAACTATAAGAATCAAACACTGACCCATCTATATATTTATATATCTATCTTCTGCCTGCCTGCCTGCCTATTACAATCACGAATACATATGTAAAATCATATATTATTGCACCCTTCTATTTCAGCAGAAAAATGGTGCGATGCAAACAACGGGAACTACCCAGGCAACTGTAAGCACAGGAAAACCAGAAGATTCGAAGCAAAGAAAAGGAAGGGAAAAGCGTCAAAGCGATGATTGGGATGATGATGAAGAGGATGAAGAAGAAGATAGTTCGGAAGAGGAAGAGGAAGAGGAAGAGAAACCAAAAAAGAAGAGTAAGAAAGGGAAAAAAGACCAGAAAGAGGCTCTTAAAAAGAATCTTCCCATATATATAAAGCAAGTTCTGAAACTATTAAGAAAATGCACCGACAAACTCTTCGCTATCCTTTTGAATGAAGATTAGGACTCGTATGAGAGTAAGTACTTTCCTCTAAAATACCTTGAATTGACAGTATAACTGAATAAATTATAAGTTTAAATACACGTGCACCGTATTCAAATTATTTATTAATTTGCCATATAACTATATCTCTCTTGACCACATATCTCTGGTAAATATCTCAATCCCTTCCGAAGCTGTTTCGTTGACTTAATTTCCCTTTAATTCATAAAGATTATCTGGATAAACCTTTACCCAATTTAAAGTGAAGAATTGCAATATTTTAACCTTTGCTCTTCGACACATGGAAATAATATATCACTGTTTAGCTTCCTGACATGCCTTGCCATGAGTACTTGGAAACCATGAAATCTATCCTTAAGCTAATAAATACATTTTACTTTGCATATTATTCCTTGGATATGAGTTCTCACTATTATCTGTGCTCGTTGATGCATGTCAACCTTTTCTGTTTACTTAAGCGACACTGCAGAATCAACGTACTCGAATAACTTTCATTGTAAGTTGTATCTAGATTATCTTTAAAATTCTATAGCGTATCAAAAGACACACTGATATGTATATTTACCAGAGGGAATTATAATTTCTACCATTTTCTAAAGCTAAGTGGAACTGGAAGGATCACTTTTGCCATATTTTATGATATTGTAGCATGAAGGATCCAAGAGATATTGGAAACCTTTATTTCAATTTGTCATCTCAATCTTCTCCTGGAGTGACAGGATAAACCCTAATAAATCCTGTCAGAATAATTTGTCGTTGACATCAAACCCATGGACTCCCGAATGCAAAGAAAACGCTTTAGCAACTAAGATACTATCGTTCGGTCGCTAAGTAGTTATTCTGAAATTATAGTTATAACTCTGAATTGTGAAGCAATGGAAATCACAATGATTATGGTTTAAACCTTGACACCAATTTACATGTGGACTAAATTCAATTGATAACAACGTTCTGCTATTTTACAATAGAAACTCCAAAATTTATAATTTATAGAAACAAAAGCAATGTCGACCATTAAAGTTTTCACCAAGGAAGAAGCAATTATAATCATAATTGTTAAATAAGCATCAAAAACATACTAATATATTTTCAAAGCCATATACCTATAAATAACTTTGACCTTTCAGAGATAAGTGCCCTAAAATATGTTATACATGCTTGAATTGTTTCTTGGAACAAGTCATTTGAGTAGTATCTAGCTAAAAGTGGTCTTATAGTTCCAGTGGGTTAATTATCTCCAAAAATACACGTTGTTCTGCAGTTTGCTTAGACATGATTTTAAAGTAGTTTGTTTGGAGAAATGTACTAGAGATACTACTGACAAATTGTTCAACTGAAAGGCAAAACCACTTCAAATACACGTAGCTATCTGCAACTGCTAAATCACTTTCATCACGTGGAGCAGTGTACAAACTCCACTCCAGTTCCAATGGGGAACATTTGCATTCAATGTCATCATATTGAAGGTCATTTCAGACCGCTAGGTACAGTCGCAAACGAGCCTCCCTCGGCAAAGTCGCTAATGCAAATGTATACGTTGAAAGTTGTGCCATTTTGTAACTCACAAGAGGTAGAGACTTGTACCACATGGACACAATGGTGGAGGGAATGAATAATTGTAAATGAGAGTAAATGTTCGGCTAAGATCTTCTCATTCCTTACGTTCCCCTTTTTCTCTCTTCGTAATTATAATTCTCCACCACTGACAACTATTCAGGACAGCAACAGAAAGTGGTAAAGTTCTAGTATACTGGAGAACTTTTGGAGGTTTATACACTCAACTAAGAGAGGAAGTAAAATTGTGTTCTACTATTTATAATCAAGTGTTTCTCTTTGCCAAATGAGGTACAGAGAAAACAAAAGTTGTGCACTAAATTTGCACCATGTGCCAAGAGTTATAATTGAGTAACGCTGCATTGGAGGATTTTTACCTATAATTTTTGTAATTCATCTTTATTCCTCATAAGAGCTTTCTAAAGTGTTAAAACTACACATTTGAGTTAAGTAATAGACAGAGCGATATTTTTGTAAGATGTTCAGAGAAGTCGCACTAGCAGTAAAAATGTAGTAAGTAGTACAACAGCACTGATTTTTTTAAATAAATACCTTACGTCATTTTCATTCGCTGCAATTCCTTTTAAAATTGTCCAATTTTAAATTATGATATTACGATATTACAGATTTTTTCTTTTAGAATTTAGTTATTACGTTAAATTTGTTGCAATGACTGTTAACAACGTTGTATGATTGGGTGAATTTTATTTGTGGAAAATGTCGAGAGATCTCACCAGTACCAAATACTATTTAAGAGAAACATTCCTGGTGTTCGGTCACGTGTTGACAAGTTCAGATATATCCGCTCAGTTACCATTCCACCATTCGTAGTCTTTGGAGGGCTGTGTACTATGTGTTAGTGTATTGATGTTGTAGGTTAACTAGAATGAATATAAAGATTAGTAAAGTTACTTGGTTCGTTGCTGGTAGTCCAAAGGAGCTCTACAGTGTTGTTCTACTGACTCTAAAATATCTATTATGATACTCAAATTGGTTTAGGCTACAGAACGTAAATGAAGAAAACAAAAACGTAAAGTGAGTGATATTTTTAAGGAAAATGCAGTCAAGCTTCAAGAAATGTTGAATGGAGCCTTAATTCTGGTTGTTCAACGTATTGGAATCCGGAGAGAGAACGAGATACTACCTTATTTTGTGAAGTCTTACAATGAATGCAAGAATACTACCAGCTTTAAAAATAAAATTGAAGCCTTTCAAGAAGAAGAAAATAGGACCTTTGACATTACAGCAAGTACAAAGGCTAAATTTTGTTGTGAGAAATCTCTGAAAGCACCAATAGAAAAAGAGCAAACAAATCATATCGCCCCAGAATCATAAGAAGCGAATACAAGAAATTCCGCTTCAAAACCTTACATTGATGGACAAACAAGTGTGGTATTGGCAACGACGGAAGATGGCTGCCTTGACTACCGTCAGTGTGCAGTAGCATCACATATATTGCTAGTTAAAGAACATGGCAACGCGATCCTCAGGCACGTCACACAACCATCTAGTAGAGCATTGTATATAAAGAAAGTTATTTTTTTATTTTCTAAACAATAAAAGCATTCACGGGTCAAAGTGTGTCATTCTTTGATGTGGAGCCCAGCTGTGAACTTAGGAATTGTTGGAGGTGATCTATGTCTATTAGAGTTTAGAAGATTTCCGAAACGGTTCATATGTAAACTTTATTGTAACTGTAAATATTAAAGATGTTTTTATTTAATTCTAAATTTCTAAAAATCTAACGATTTTGCGATGTGTAAAACTAAAAGAGGAAGAAACAAAACAAATGAATTTCAATTATGTATTATATAAACGGGCTCGGAATTCAAATAAAAAATAACTGCATTGTCATCATTTGTATTTTAAAGTATATTACTGAACATTGAAACTAACATAACATTAGCATGGGCGATATCTCAATGGATATAGAATTTACGGAAGGTATTTTGTTAAATACGAAATGGCATATAAATGTATATTTTGCTATCTGCCGTCTGTGTTTCTATGAGAATCAACAACCTTCGACTTTCGCTTAGATTTCTCAAACAAATGGTTTAGTGTTCGTATGTAATATAGTTAATATTCTTTATTTATGGTTTTAGAGTATAATTAGTGATTCTTTGATATTTCATCGCTATTAGATATTCCGAAAATATCTTTCTCAAAGTACCGTAATCTTTACAAGGCCGCTAAGCTATTGAATCGAACCCACTATCAAAATAGATGTTTGAAGATGCATTTTAGAATCATCCCTGAATAGAAACGAACTACTCAGTGAACCTAATGGTTTGTAAAATTGATGTCAAATATCTTGATATGTTATAGAATGTGATATTACAACTCTTGAAGTACAATATGGTAGCTTATTAATATGTGGAAAACAGTCTCACAGTATCAAAGCATTACTGAAAGTGATAGTATGTGGTGTTACATACGAAGTCTTATAGTTAGATTTGTAAATGACAACTAATTCCGTTCTATTTCCGCTTTTCGATGCGGAGAAAGATAAAATACAGGTATATTTATCAATGTTTAACTTTCATTGTAAAGTTCGCAATTTAGGTGCAACGAAGGCCTCGCATTCATTATTGTCATGCTGATTCAAGCAAAGCCTAAAAACCTATAAGATATAAAGTTGGATGAATTAGAGAGCGTGTTATTAAATATGTTAGACACACCTTCCAGCTTTCGCTCCGAAAGATTTCATTTTCACGCCATGTTCCAACAAATTTAGCAACCGTTGAATGAATATACACAACAACGAATTACTCAAGCAATTAGATGTCTATATGGTAGTTTTATCAGAGAAGCATTGATTGATCAGCTCATTTTTGGTTTAAATGACACTTAATTGTGTAAACGTTAATTAGCCACAGCATCTCTTACTTTCGACGAGGCAGTAAAAAACCGCTCTCCACCATGATATGATAGAAAGGGGCAACCAAGAGTTAATAGCAACAAATATCGAATACAACCAATGGATCCATCTATAAATATGATAGAAGGAAGATTTCACAGGAATTACAGTAAAGTTCAGTCCGAACCGGAACCGTCATCACATAATGTGTAACAAAAACAGTCTGACATGTGAATTCACCATTGTAAGTTTAACGGAAAATGTCACAAACGCAATCTTTGTTCTTCATAGCATACGAAATGAAATTAGGGTGCAAAATTTGGACATTTTAGTATTTGCTGTCCACAAAAAAAAGGACAAAATTTGGGCATTAAACGTGAAGTAAAAAATTCAACAAGATAGATCAATGAAATGAACACAGACAGATCAGAACATCTAGATGATACAATTGCTGGTATTGGTATATACAATATTTGGATAGGTTGTATTGAAAGTGTATTTATTGAAAGATTTTCATTCAATTAACATTTTAATTCAAAACAAACAAATAATAATATTCATGGATACTGGAAGTCAGTATAACATAATGGATAAAACAACGTGCGAAACATTAAATTCTAACTTCTGAATCCAACCATCCACACTAGAACTAAAAGGTATTGGTCAAACACATCTTACCATCTTAGGAAAAGTAATTTTACCGTGTGTAGTCAGAAACCATATTTTCAAACTAGAGTGGGTCATTTTAGATTACATTCTTCCTTATACAATTTTAGGACGCAAAGCAATGGATACCATTTTAGGTAACTGGAGACGCAGATTATGGATGAATCGTTCATTTTCTCAGTATGAGTATAGAAGTACCTACAGATCAACGATTAGGAAAGATAGTGTTGAGGATGTTACACAACCAAAAATGTATTATTCTAATATGATGAATGAGGATTCACCAATGAAATGATGGATCTACTACAGAGAAAACTTCAACTGAATTGTACAAACTTTGGATGAATCAAGGCCAAGTGAGATCAATTAAGTGAAGAAAGACTTTAAAACATTACAAATGTTAGTGAGTGCTTTACAGAAGTCACAATCTGAGTTTTAACATTCATTATGTAAACTATTGAACCTATCACCAACTACGACAACAAAATATGATGAATAAATTAACACAGTCAATTCTTAGAAACAGGATAGTTGTAATGACAACTCATATCTTAAGGACAGTGTAATTTATATGGCGAAAATATCTCATGAGAGCTGATTATGACATCCCAATGATAGTCCAACATCCAGTACTGAAACTGTGATAGTATCTTCAAATGAGATAAATGCAGATACTCAAGTAATACCTATTGGAACAAAATCGAAATGCAAAGACATTGCAAGTGTACTAATAGAGTTAAGTTATGAACAGGATTTGCAAACGCAAACGTTTCAAAATAATCTGGCTGTATGGCAAACATGGATATACAATGGTTACGAATCAGCTAATCATGATGATGTCGATACTCTTAACACTCAATCGCTACTATAAATACATCTTATCAAAATCTACGATAAATAAATTAAGTATATTTATTTATGTGTATATAACATTTCAAAGATCATATGTATATTTTAATAATTCTTCAGTAACAGATTAATTGTATTTAATGTTGATTTTTGTTAGAGTAAGTTACATTAATGTCAACTGGATCCATTATTCGGAGCTACTATATTTTAATAGTTCCATATTATTTTTCGTTAATTTTTTTAATCAATTTTAAATATTTCTGTTAATTAAATATACTTCTATTTAAAAAAACATGCAAGATGGTGTACATATTAAAGATGTTTTATTTATATTTATATTTCTCAAGATCTGACGATATTGCGATGTGCAAGTAAGGCTAAAAGAGAAAAAAAGGTTATTGTGCATTGTATAAATGGGCTCGGAATTCAAATGGAAGATAACTGCATTGTCATCAATTTGTATTTTAAAGTATATTACCGAACATTGGAACTTCAAACTTACATAACATTAGCATGGACGATATCTCAATGGATATAGAATTTATGGAAGGTATTTTGTTAAATAAGAAATAACATATAAATGTATATTTTGCTATCTGCCTTCTGTGTTGCTATGAGAATCAACAACCTTCGACTTTCGCTTAGATTTTTCAAATAAATAGTTTATTGTTCGCACGTAATATGTTTAATATTCTATCTTTATGGTTTGATAGTATAATTAGTGATTCTTTGATATTTCATCGCTATTAGATATTCCATGAATATCTTTCTCAAAGTACCGTAATCTTTACAATTCGCTAAGCTATTGAATCGAACCCACTATCGAAATAGATTTTTTGAAGATTGGATTTTAGAACCATCCCCGAATAGAAATGAACTACTCACTGAACCTAATGTTTTGTAGAATTGATTTCCAATAACTTTATATGTCATAGAATGTGACATTACAACAGTAACGAACTGCCACTAAAATATCTGGCTGAGATCAAAATATATTATATCCTATGGGGAAAAGTGACAAACTGCGACAGTTTAACAATCGTTTATTCGCTGTGAATTGAAGGAACTGTACCTGTTATGTGCAAGCAAGGTGTCGAACATTTTAGTATAGATGAAAGGTATGGGTGAACACTCACCAAAGCTGTAGACACGAGGAGCTTGATAAATAATTTATTACAGATAACGCAATCCAGAACACCATATTCGTAAACTATATATCAGTACTGCCTTAGGTTCGCTTAAATAAGTTTCTACTTTCACCATACAATTTTAGCCTCCGATGTGGTTTTACAAAAAAGTTAATTCAACGATCAAGATTGCTCCCTTGAACGTATGCAATCTGTATCAAGATACTTAGAGGACGCAGTAAAGCACATTGTTCAATGAACAATTCACCGCAATACTCGCTACTCGCATCCGAGAATTTATTTGTAGCTAATACGTAACCAACTTCAATAGTACAATAATCACCTTCAAAACTCATATTCATATTGACCTTCTAAACTACCAATAGGGAAGATACAGAACACCCTTGACAATTAAAATTTAGGAAAATCTATGAAGGAAGGTTCGTCTATTCTTCGACTCATTTGTAATTTACCATGTCACATCCAAGCTTTTGAAAGGCGTGTAAAGCTTTGCTGGGGCTTTTCTCGGTGGTATATGGCGTACCAGCGCGTGATGGATCGATCAGAGCAAGAATTTTTGATAAGTCATGTGTGCCCATTTCCCAAAAGAAGTCTAAATTCAAAATAACGATTAAAGAACATATTTCCGAAAGATAATGTGGTTGGGGTGCTCACTGGTGTAACGTTCTGAAAGGTTAATAAAAATGCTCTTTTATAAATAATTTGTAAATTAAAATAGTTACTACTTTAGGAAAATGTGTTTTAATATATTTCTAAATACAATTATCTAATTTCTCTCAAATATTACACAATTCGGTTTTGAAAACTCTTTCTGGTAATTATAATGACTCACGGAACTTATATCTTACAACCGCAGTGTTATACTAGACATTACATAATATTTAATATCGACAGTTGTATTGACAAGTTAAAGAAATACTCCGTGTCACTTAACGCAATTTTATAGTATTGACGAAAAATACACAGTTTTGAAAGATCCTTCGAGATATGAACATGAAGAGCGATGAATATTAAAAATATTACCAGTGGTGTGCTACTTAATATTCAAATTTGGACACCTGCGTTGGCCACTTTCAAGAATGTTTACTTTCGCTATCACTTAACGCAATATAATAGTCACCTCTCCATAAAAAAAATCAATTTTAAAGGCTCTTGTGGTGAATGAAGATGTAGTACCAAAATTGTAAAATAAGAATCAGGAATGCTGTACTAGTTAATAACAAACTTTTGACAAGTACCCTTCCATTGAACGATTTTGACATTTTAAAATCATGTTTCGCTCAACCCTACTGAAGGACGTTTCAATACCTGGGAGTGCAGAAATCAAAGTTCCAATTAATATTCCCTACTCGTAGCTGAAGAGCTGGTGAACTAGGAATTGGTTTCGTAGGAGCAATATACGTGGAACCGACAACCACTAATAGTAGTTTCTGTACGTTCTATGTGTTATTCTAGTTTCGATACTTGTATCGATAATAAAAGAAATTTATTTCTCAGTCATCGTATTTTACATTCGATCATTTGCTATATAGTGATGAGAACGTATTTGAATCTTCTAAACTCTTGTTGATCATATTGTAAAATTGAACATAAATAGCATTCTATTTCGTATTATTAGCATCGAACCAGGATGGCTTTGATAAATGTTACCAAAACGTATTGTGTAGCGAAAACGGGTAGTAAGTAAGGTCACTTCAGAGCAAAATACAATTTCTGTTACGTTTTCTCAACAGACTAGTACGATTTTGTAAACTTAGATCATATAGCATGACGGCGGAGCCATAAATTGATCATTTAAGTAAAGTCATGATGAAGTCCATACAAACTATTGTAAATATACTTGTTTCTGAAATAATGTATTAATGTTGTTTCAATTATTGGGATACAAATGGGGAACAAAGTGGTATCAAGGGGATTTAACCAAACGCATTCCATTCATTATTTTAGGGGTAATAGCTACCGCGTTGATCTTCGGGTCTTACTTCTACAGGAGGTATATTCCGTACAAAGAATCGTATCATGGGTTCCCAATAATATTCACGCGGTTGTGGCGACATTATTTGTTTGCACGAGCTTAAATTTGCAAAACATTCATCTATTCTCTCCTGTGTTCACCTCGACAAAATAAAACAAACTGATGCGACCTTTCTTTCATTTCATAGTCCAATATTTCGCAGCTTCAACACACTGTTTGTGCCAGAGCTTATTCAATGGTGTGATCACTATACTAGGACTACCGTATGTCTAGAATATATCAAGTTTCTTGAGGAAATTAAAATCCCGGATGATCTTAAAATACTTATGTTTTTACCATTGCTTCCAGGTAATTACATTTCAATTGGAATGTTTGATATTTCTTTGGCTGACTCGAATAAGGATCTTAATTAAGTGCGAGGTCAGAAGTGGCCATCATTTGGAAATGTTGGTATAAATAATGGGAAGAACAAAAAGTAACTACTAATGTTTCGCCACGTACCTAGGATAATAACCTTAAATGAAGGCCCTGCAGAAGCTGCTGCCTGTGGAATGAATATGTTACACTCACAACATTGAAACATAAAAGTTAACAACATGTCCAAACAAACTTCTGATGTGCACTATACACACCGGATGAAAAGAACGAGACATTGATCACAAAAGTTAGCGCAAGGAAAATCAAAGACGATCACTGTGAGTTATAAAGCATTTAGGACGATCAGCTATGTGTCCACCCCATGGAATGCATATTGGTATAACGTGGTGACGAAAACTGATTGGACTAGATGTGATACACCATATTCTCTATGCATTCCACACAACAAACTTACACCTAAAGAGTCCATTTCCTTCATATTCCGTTGTGCTCTTTGCATATTCATTAATACGAAATTGCCCAGAAAAATGTTTATATTTTTGAACTGCAAATAATGCTTCTCTGAATGGAATAATAAATGATAATTTTCTAGTTTATATCTTCTGTTTTAAACTCAAGACAATCCTCACAATACATTACCAAAAATTATCTTTTCATTATAACTCTCAGACCGAGTCAATAGGGTCATTCGGGATATTCTGATTAAGCTTTTGGACCGGATCTGCGAGTCGCTTATTTTCGAATCCGGCCAAACCACTGGAACACGGTTTCAACTGTGGTTTAGTTAAACATTTAACTTGGTGACCACCGTAACCAAGTATCTCTACTTCTAAATTCTTTCTAATGGCAAGACTCACAGCTATTGCAACGCATAATAGTTGGGGAGAAAAAAAACAAAAGAACATGCAATTGCTTTGGGAATGGGGAGTTTCTTGTTTCTTCTTTTTCGAGTTTCTACTTTACTTCGTCTACTGCCTCTACTACTACTATAAAAACTACCAGTATGTGTTTCTATTTCCACCTCTTCTTACTATTACTATACTATCAGCATTACCATTACTACTTTTACTAGTAATACAAATACTACTATTATTATGTTAATACCATTACAAAAACTATATTTTAGTTTACAATTACTTAAACACAAAAAATATTACGAAATAATAATAATAATACATGTTTACAGTTTCAGGTTCCATATGTTGTCTGGAGGTGGAAGAGACTCATTTATTAGAATATTCACGTACTAGAATAGAATATGTAATGCACTTGAAATAAAATTGATTAGAATCGATGTTTCTTGTAGTTCTCAATTCCTTTATAAAATTTTAAAAAAAATGTGTAATTCGTTATGAAAAGCAGAAATTCCATTGTATTAATTATGTTGGTAAAATAAGTGTATTCGCAAGAGGACTATTCTTTCCGAAAATCTTTAATTATGTAAGGACAGCACTGGTGGTAGAAACAGTGTGGAAAGTAACACCTCTTCAACCATATATCTGCTAACACTTAGATATCACTAACACAGAATGACGTCAAAAGTTCGTCTTCAGTATCACAAAACAAAGATTGTGAATATATAGTTTCTGCCAATACGTCATACAGACTACGATTGATTGCATCAGGTCCCGAAAGTTTTAACTTAATTATCTCAGTTTGAAAATATTTAGGGAAATAGGTCGAACCACATACAAATGGACTCTTAATGATTACTAAAAGTAAGTACTTAGTTCTATGCTCAGAATCTTCGTCCTCATAATTTGGTATATATCTCTTATTCTGCCTGTTACGACGTACATTCTTGAATTGTAACATCATAGTAAAATTTCCAGTAACACATATTATCAGTACGATTAACCTAAATTAACGGGTATCACCCACGTTTAGGCGTACATATTCTTAAAGAAAATGATTGTTGAAAAGCCGCACTTCGGTTGGTAGCAGTATGTTAGTCTCCTGTCATTTGTCATTTGGTGTCATATGGCTGCTGGCTTATTCCAGATCTTTAAAAACGATAATATAAAATTTGAACCAAGGAAGATGGAGTGTCAAGTGAAGATAAAAGAACACTTCTGACTTATGCATGTGTTTGAGTTTATGTAAGGCGTAAAGCAGCAGAGATATCACCAAACATTTCCACTATTTGCAGGGAGTATGCCATCTAGGAAGTGCGACAAGCAAATGGTTTAATCGTAATAAATAACTGATCATTGTGACCTGAGTGATTGTTCGAGTTTAGAAAAATGATCGGGCTTTGACGAAAACTGTTTGAACTCTTTGATACACGATGATTGTGTCAGTCAGTCATAGAATTGGCAAACAAGAAACAATTGATTACTAAACTATGTTCACCCTTTCAGCCAAAACAACATAATTCAAGGCGTTGTTATATGCGTTTCTTTGCTTCCTTATTAATTGTTACTTCAAGAGTAGGAGCGATCAATTCTTCCCAAGATTGTTACTGGTGGCGGGATATGTTACCACCGTTATCGCAATATCAACAAGTAAAAGAATACCGTTTATCAAAGATAATGTTAACTTTTTTAGGGATAAGGATAGCGTCGTGTAGCAGAAATTGCTTCCAAAATATGTAAATTGTAACTATCATTGATGAAGTATATTGTCAACAACGCAGATGTATTTGCAACCACAATTCAGGGAAAAGGGCTGGGACAATTGCATCAAGTGTTCTCGGAACACTAAAAGTAATACATGTCCAACTCTGCTAACATCTATCCAGAAGCTTATTTGAGCGTTCTTTCATATATATATATATATATATATATATATATATATATATA
>JAGDQP010009587.1:426-14899 GCA_022664845.1 Lepisma saccharinum
CTCCCAATGTTGAGGAAACCTTAGCAAGTTTAGCTGAAGGTAAAGTGTATAGTGTTTTCGATTTAAGAAGATCTTTCAATCAAATATTATTATCACCAAAATCGAGGCCTAGTACGGCATTTTGTTTTGAAGGAAATAGCTATTATTTTGTGAAGCATCCTTTTGGGTTAAATACAGGTACTATGGCAATGACACGTATCTTATATGAAATTTTAGGTGATCTACGTGGAAAAGGTGTAGATTTTTATATTGACGATATTGTGGTTTCTACTGTGGATGCTGAATCACATAAATCATTATTATTGGAAATTTTCAAAAGATTGAAAGATAGAGGAATTACAGTTTCAGCTTCAAAGATGTTTTTATTTCAGAAAACGATCAAATTCTTAGGTTTTCAAGTTTCAAATGGAGAAATATCTATGTTGGAGGATAGAATAGATGCGATTGATAAAATCCCTCCCCCTAAAAACCGTAGAGGGGTAAATCGTTTGTTGGGCATGTTGGGGTATTATGCCACGCATATTCCTAATTATGCAGAAATAGTTAGTCCAATTTCTGAATTAAAATCTTCTAAGGTTAAATTTGAGTGGGGTGTAAAACAAAGGGAAGCATTGAAGATTGTTAAACAAGATTTTAAAGACAACGTTGTTTTGAAAATACCTGATTTTTCCAAACGATTTTATGTACAATGTGATGCTTCCTTGCGTTGTTTAGCCTGTGTTTTACAACAGGAGGATGAGGATGGTAATTTGCGACCGGTAGCTTTTTATTCTAAAAAGATAAGACCTGCTGATCTTAATAGAACAATTTATGAATATGAACTTGTAAGTATTTATAATGCTTTAGTCAGGTTTCGTCATTATTTAGTCAATGAGTTCACCTTATTAACGGATAATTTGAGTTTGGTACATATGTTGAAAAATCCTAAAAAGATTTCCAGGTACGGAAATATTATTCAGAGAATTCTCGAATATAAGTTCACAATTCAACATATTACGACTAAAAGAAATTTGGTTCCAGATTTTTTTACTCGAATGTATGATAATACTATGTTTGATACATTAGAAGAACCATTGGATGTGGAGGAATACCATAATAATTTTTCCATATGTACATTAAGTAGTGTACCTCAGGTATATCAAGATATTCGATATATACAGAAAGAAGAACCTGATGTTAAGATAATATATGAAAAAGTAGCCTCAAATGGTAATACATTTGAAAACTATCGGATTGTAAATGACATTTTGTATCGACGAACTAAGGCTCGATCTCCTGAGTATAAAATCTTGGTTCCTAAGAAAATTAGAGCCATGATTATTTCTTTCTATCATGAAAATAGTGTTGCTGGGGGTCACCTTGGTATATTTAAAACTTTAGGTAAGGTTCAAAAATATTTTACATGGGATAATATGATAAATGAAATAAAAGGATATGTCAAAAGTTGTCACATATGCCAAACGGTTAAACCTAGATTAGAAAAACCTCAAGGGCAATTAATCAGTAAGTATTGTAAGGAAATACATGGACATATGTATGTTGATTTGGCTGGTCCAATTCATTCGAGTTCGCAATACAAATATGTATGTCTAGTATTAGATAATGCTAGTCGGTATTTACATCTTTTTCCGTTAAGGAATGCAACAAGTAGTTCTATAATCCGTTGCTTATCTGAGGTATGCTATAAATTTGGGTTTGTTCGATCTATTTCTACCGATAATGGTTCTGGATTTACCAGTAGTGCCTTTCGGAGATTCGTTCATAATAATGGAATTAAACACATTCGGAGCTCTCCATATTTTGCGGCAGGAAATGCTGTAGAACGATATGTGGGGGTTGCCAAAAATTGTATAAAATCTTATTTAGGCTCTGATCAGAAAAAATGGGCTTTAACATTGAGTCAGATTCAGTTCTCTTTAAATTCTGCGATACATACAGAACTGGGATTTTCACCTTTTAGGTTATATTTTGGGAGAGATCCTATCGATCCGTTGATTGCTCGATGGGATATTTCAGATCAAGAAATTCTCACTGAAAAATATGATGTTTGGGTTCAAGCTTTTAAGAACATGGAACGTGTCTGGGAAGAAAGGAGAAAAGTTTATAATAAGAGAACTCTCCCTGTCTATTTTCGAGTTGATGATTTAGTTCTTGTAAGAAATCAGGTAAAATCCAGTTTGAAAGACAAAATTAGTAAGGCATTAAGTCCCCTATGGAAAGGACCTTATAGAATATTAGCCTTTCTTACTCAGAACACTGTAAAGTTAAATGAAGAAGGTACAAACAAGGAAGTAATCTCTCATGTATCATTGTTGAAGAAGTATATTCCAAGATTGCAAAATAACTAAGAATGAGGTAGTTCATTTTTGTGTTAGGTTAAGTTAAATAGGATCCTATTGCGCGCGCTGCGATCATTAGTTTAAGATGTCATTTGGACTCGAGTTCATCTTTGTTCATTGTCATCCTTCATTATGTTAGTTCATTTTCATTAGGTTTAGATTGTTAAAATTGTATTGAATTAAAATTTTGTAAATTATATTTTGTAACTTGTTTAGTTAAATTGTATTTCTTGGTTATATTTATTGCGTTCTGAATTGTTGTTAATGTAATAATTATGATTGAATTGTTCTGTTACATATAAAGAAAGAAAGAGTTACCTTTTCTTCCATAAGTGGGGAATATTGTAATGAAATAGCTGAGAACTATTTAATTCCATTTAATTTTGCTGGTTTTTTTGTCTGGTTATAAAAAAAAAGTAACTACAGGAATTTCCTTATAAAATAGTGTTTTTTTTTAATCTTATCTGGCTACTTGTTTTTTTGTCATGAGATTATCAGATGATATAAAATGTATGGATAGGCATGACTGCTTAAAATTTTCTTTCACGAAATATCTGGAACATTATCAAAAAGAGAATGTGTTTGATAATTAGCAATGTGTAATTCTTTTTTTGTGATCTCCTACACGTAAGTACTGTGTGGAAGCTGTGAAAAGGAAATTAGGATTGTATAAAAAAAAAGACACAAAATTTAACAGTTGCCATCAAGTGACTTGAAATTCTCTTGTATAAATTTAACTGTGCTGACTTCTCTCATATTTGCATCCAGTACAATAAAACAAATTATTTTACAATAAATGGTTATAAAGTGAAGCGTATTTTTGAATTTAAAAATAAGGAATCTCCGAATTTGATATACAATCATGTGTCAGTGAATCATTTACATCGGCAGATAATTCTACAGTTGGAGTTCATTTTCATTGTTCTAAGTGCAACTAAATTCATAAATGAGATGTATGGAAACCATTACTAAATGATATATTGGTGCATCTTTAAATTATTTATATATATATATTTTCTGTATAAAAAAAAAGTACAGATGGAATCCGTGGGAAAATTGAAAGACGAAGGATTTTTTATGAGTGCCTTTATGGTCCCGATGAATTCGGTATCCCTTCGCTACAGATCATTCCTCTACCGTTGTCAACAATTTGTATGCCTTGTCCAGCAATCGGCTTAAAAAAAAAGTATTTGATATGATTTCTAGGTTCGCATGTTTGGCAGGGCCTACAGATTCGTTACAACGGTTATGATAGATTTTCACGTTTCTGGGAGGTTGAACGGAATTTCGAAAGTTAAAGGTTGGTGCGTTTGAATAAGGTATGGATCGTCTAGCTGGTTTCTTAGGTAGAGAAGCATAAGCTTCTTTCGCTAATAAAATGGATTTTTCTAACTTTAGCAGGACTTCTATGGTTTGTGAGACGTCCTTTGGGTCAGCAAATACTAAACCCTTGACATATTTTGGTAGGATTGTCCTACGAATGTGGAATATCAATTCCGTGTCCGTAATTGTGGGGCAAACTTCCTTCCATTCCTTTATGTAGATGTATACAAATTCCTGGACTGATTCAGTCGATTTCTGTCGTCTAGAAAGCAAATCACGGTAAAGAGACGCATGAAACACATTTTCCGGAAAAGCTACCCTTACATATGCCTTGAATCTGTCAAAGCTATTAAACTGTCTTATAACAGCACTTTTACAGTAAACCCATGTTTCGGCTTTATCCTTGAAACAAAGTAAACAATATCTAATTTTCTCGGATTCACTCCATTTGAAAATGTTAGCCACTATTTCAAACTTAGTTAGGAATCTAGAAATGGATTCCATTTTCGTTCCCTTGAAAATAGGTAAATGGAGGTTCGGGGACTGAAGCGGAAATGTACTAATTTCGGGGTCCGGCTTGTCAGATTGTGTTTCACTGGAAGAGCATTCTTCAAAGGATGTCAATTCAGGACTAGATAGTTCTGTGGAAACTGGTGAAGTTTGTGGGGGAGGGGGAGGGGACGGGTGTAAAGGGGGAGTACTATCAAACTCGTTAAATAGATCATAACCCGGA
Source organism: Lepisma saccharinum (assembly GCA_022664845.1). Taxonomy (NCBI): domain Eukaryota; kingdom Metazoa; phylum Arthropoda; class Insecta; order Zygentoma; family Lepismatidae; genus Lepisma; species Lepisma saccharinum. Next base: position 4,822 of record JAGDQP010009587.1, read on the forward strand.
GCGAAATAATCTGGAGGGTTTTCATCACGATCAGTCACTCTTATTGGAACTGGTTTGAGAACTGATCCGTGATCTGATTCACATTCTGTCTCCGAAACTTGAACCAGTTCTTGTTCCCCTGTAAAATTTGAAGCAGAAATTTGAGTAGATGTGAAACGTGGTTGCACATCCTTTGGAGAGCGCGGATTCACTAACGTGTCATTGATAGCTGCTTCTTCGGCCGAACTACAAGATTCTGATGTTTCAGGTTGTTCAGGATATTGTGGTTCTTCCTTTACATGAGGAACTAACAAATAACTTGTATCATCCTCACCGCCGCGGACAGAAGGCCAAGTCTCCTGTTTTGTAGTAGTAGCCGCGGGAGCTGATAATGTAGCTAATACTTTACCTGGGTTCGCGATTTGACAAGTGTGAGGGATAGCAAGTCGCGAGGGGTGAATGTCAATGTCGTACTTCATAAACTGAGTTTGTCGACATTGCAAACACGGAATTTTAGATATTTTCTCCAACTTTTTCTGCGTTAATTTACGTTTCCCGAAAAAAGGCATGTTGACAAGCTTAATTTAAACAACCCACAAAAATCACACGAAACATAGTAACCATATCAAACTTAATTGCTAACATGCAAGAAATAAAAACAAGAAACACAAAGATAATGCATTTCATGAAACATATTTTAACAACCTTTTCTCTCTATTTTAAATTTGCTGTTTCCTCTAATTTGACCACTAACCAGTGAAATATTGGATATTTCAATCTGATTTCATTTGATACCCGGCGCATACTCCACCATTCTTTGTGGCGGTACTCTACAGAGAAGAGTAAAGCCAAGTTCGCGGGCATAATAGCAACCTTTGGAGGTTTCAGGGGTTTCAGAGGTTCGAGCAAATTTGGTACGTGACTAAAGATGCGTGGTCAACCAGCGGCATATTTGCCTCGAGGGAAACAGCTGTCAAGAGAAAACTCATCCAAATACATTTTATGCAATTTATTTCAAGCTAATAAAAAAAAAATGTGAAGGATAATTACATTAGGTACATCATGGAAGTATATTAACAAATTCTTATAATGAACATTTCTCGTTTCTATGGATGTACGATTAAACAACTAATATTAAACAAATGTTTCAACAAACAACAGACTACCTCTCCTTTGATTCCATTGCCAAAGTTGAAGTTAATACAATCAATTTCTAACTAGGCAACTTCTAAGTGAAGGGGACCGATACCGTTGTATAAAGACGTGAAAGTAAGACATGCTACGTGTTGCAATGCAAAATATGTTTCATGTACGAAAACTTTCAAAGTCCTAGAATTTAAATGACTAACCTGTCGATTGTAGTTTTTCTAAGTTCCTATCTGGTTGCAATTCACACAGTGGTGTCGTTCCAACGGTGTCGAGGACTGGTAAGGCTCCTGAAACTTCCGTCCCTAGGTTTTTATATGAGGTCGTTTTGACACGCCTAAGTTTGTTTACACTGGAATGTTCTAGAAAGAATTTCATGAACACGTAGCCCTTACGCAAAAGCTCGTGATTTCGTTCTGGAACAATTCGACAGGAACTGAGGAAGGATGTTTTGGGTAGTTGAGTAACGAGTAAGTCTATTCTTGACCACAGTTTGTCCGCTATAATTGTTCCATCAGCTTCTATTGATTTTATCTAGCCTTTGTTTATGCCGCTTCCCTTAGATTCTCATCGTTGTTTTCTAAATTCCGCAAAACAACAGAAATCTTATGTATCACCAGACCAGATTGAGGCCAAATTTCCTGCACAGCTCATGCTGTTATTTATTTACGAATTCTAGAAAACTCGATGTTTCTAAGCAGGGAAATGACAATGTTTCAGGCTTTCCACAATTTCTCGTAATAAACTTTTTTTCTTTCTTCTTACTTTTTCCTTTTTTTTGTTACTCAGCATAGAGTCTCGCTCTATTTGGGCAATTAAATTAAGGTGAGCAAAATCCAGGATTGGGGTTTAGGTAAGACAAAAATCTAATTCCGCAACAATATAAAGTGCCTACCCTGACTTAACCCACTATAGATGTAGTAAACAGCAAAGAAAGGCGTAAGTTGAAAAAGCAATCACAGGCTCGTAGCCAACCTAAAACCGAAGGAACGGGGGAGGGTATAAGTATATGGCAATATTCATACATACAAACTATATGTACGTATATCAAGTATTCTTCTCAAAGGTGCGTGAATTCTTTTCAAGGCTGTAGATAACTGGTCCACCCCTATTGAAGACGAAGAATCCGTTTATCCTAAACGGCATAAATAATGCGTGATTTATTGGATGTGGTTTACGAATTCGAAAATAAAATGAGACATGCAGGGCTTACTGAAGGAAGCACTAGGCCACGCTTTATCGATAGAGGTTTCCCGAACCTGGCACTTCTTAGCATTTTGGCAGGGGACAATGATACGAGTTCAAACGTGGGGCATTCTCCAGGCGCGTTTCAAGCAAAGAATGATCAGTATAGTTGTTTAAAGTGTCTAAGTACATTGAATGCATTTGCAAGTGTAAATGAGGGGAAATCGTGAGAAGTATGCAAAAATGTGTGCATATGGCACGAAGTGCATATATTGCAAAATTAATGGAATGCAATATTGTAGCCACGATGCGCCCATAAATTTAACTTTCGGAAGTGAAATAGAGGAGAATAGTGAAAATCCAAACCAAAAAATGTCAAGTAGTTGTCTGGCGACGTAAAACTATAACTGCACGATTTTCCCAAAAATTGTCTCCATATTCCGTACCTCTGCATTAGATCGCAAAATCAATTATTGATTTCGGGGAACAGCAATTATTTTGCACCATATCGCGCGTATTATGAATAACGAAGTTTACGAGCGAACTTTAGGACACGTGAGTAGGGTTATGCAACACCATTAGAGATTCCATTCGTGAAATACGGCATAGACATTTAATACATTACCTATTACCTACTTTAATTCGTTTCAGAAGCGAAAATAATCCATGCACTACTTATATTACACAACTCTTTTGCTTCGAATATGCACTGTTTTAAATTACGTGCTTACAAACACAATTTATCGGAATAAAAATCAGCTACTCAACTCAACTCCATACATCTTATTCTTCACACTAGCCTGCACTTTCCCTCGAATGAACATCAAATCTCCGTCATATGTGAGGAGAACTACATGATTGGACTCCACAGCATTTTCTCCTCTTTCAATTAGTTTCCGTTCGTCACCGAAAAAATCAACTATTCGAAAAAAATTAACAGCCATTACTTCCACAACTTACTGTCTACGTTCCTACCATCAAACATACTTGATGTTCACTGTTGTTTAGACTTGACTCCCGCCGCTGCTATGGCAACCAACCGGATATGGCGTCAAGCCTTTGGTCCTCCATTGCACAGAGGGGTGACAGAGAGGGGGAAAATAGTGGGAATTTTCTCGAAGTGGTTTCGTTAGTTGCTAAGGCCAAGTATTCACTCGAAGACTCTTGTCGAGAGACACGCAGACTGTCTGCGGACAGTCTTGGATTTCTCCACAGACCGTCCGCGGTCAGTTTACAGACAGAAGTCTTTGGATTTTCGTCTCCCGGCCGAGATGGAAGACACACAAGGGTCCTCTGGTGTGGATGAAAAACAAGAGGACAAATCACAAATGTCGTCCACGGCTGAGTTTGGTGCTTCTGCTACCCTCTTTCCACCCCCTACCAGATGACATACTTTCCACATCCTACCAGATTACATAATAGCCACGGTGTGCAGAACAAACACAACAAAGATTGTTGGTTGCACGTGTTGTATCAGTTTTCTGTCTTTTTTTTTTATTATTTGTGTTCTTTCGCCAACTTTTGGTAGCAATGTCATTTATTTGGAAAGTGCAAGATACCTTGCGTGTTATAGATGATAACCAAGGATTGCCTATTCTGTAGGACACTTCTTGCAGTGACTATAAAGACCGGAACAAAAAAATTGATATTATTGCCGAACTATCAAAAAAAAAAAAAAAAATGGCGTTAGCTCGGTAGAGATGGAAAAAAATCCAAAATTTGAAAAATCAGTTCCGTCGAGAACATAGGAGATTTACAACGCTCAAATGTAGTATAGCCTCACCGAAAAAGCCCTCATGGTTTGGCTACGAATCTCTTTTATTTCTTTTCCAAGGAGGTGGAGCATCAAGGGGAAGCAGGAATACTGAGAATAATTCGAAAGACCGAGTAGATCAAGGTCCAGCTGAGATTGAGAAAGAAAACGCTACTGCAGAAATTGAGGTAAGTAATTAATTGTTTTCTTCTACCATATACAATATAATAATACGAAGTGACTAGAGACTAGGGAGATGAGGACAGAGGCGGATTTATAAGGGGAAAGGCATAGTGCTGCCTCCTTCACGGCCCTTTATGAAAGAAAGTAAAATAACTACACTATTATTTACAAGTTGTTATGCAATCCAAAAGAACCAATCTTTATATAATTATACATTTAATGTGTTTACATTACGAGCGCTTAATACGTTTGACCTGTTCAATTCTAATCTTCCAATTCTTTTTTTAAATTTTTAAACAGTTCCTGTAATCGATGTCAGGAAAATCTTCATTCGTTTGCAAGATGACGTTTGTGTTTTAATAAGTCAATGTATTACGCGGTGTTCAACAATACATGTCAGCCAACATTTATCTTTTACAAAATAAAAAATGGTAGAAAATAATAGTAATATTAATAATAATTTGAATTTCAATTTGTTAGGTATAATAATGACAATACATATAAATCCACATTCATGGCACCCTATAGTATAATATGAAATAGATACAAATTTATTAACAAAAGATTACATATACCAGTATAATACCCAAATATGGCAAAGAAACATGGAATACAAAACATACAATACAGAAATATTATTAAAATAAATAAAATTAAAAAAAACATTCATGTCCAATAATACAAAACTTTAAGACTGGTTTTTAATTGATTAAAAAATGAGTACATTCGTCCGTTATTTTTTTATTATTAAGCTGTATAATAATAATAAATTATTGTTATTTTGAGGAAAAGCTATGAGTTAAAATCTTCCCATGATCTATAATAATTCGTTCGTATTCGGTCCCATTGAAGAGAGAACTTTGGGTACGCGTCTGAATGAGAACTAGTTACTTTCACGCAAAACTTGACATTATTTAATTACGAGGAAGTAAATTACATGTTAGGTTAAGTTTCTTCAGAAAATATTTCTGGTTCATTTGTAAGCAAACTTATTTTTTCACCAAATGCAGCTTAAAAACGCTGTTAACGCTATTACAATCCATTACTATGCTCAGTGTTCGATTTTCCGGAAGGAATGCCTGGAATTTTCCCTGATGCCTGAGGATTTCATCCTCGTTTGTTGATCCTGAATATTATCCCAAGCAGGTATAAAGACTTTATATTTCTACCCAAATAGTTAGTAAGTTATCACTTACCAGTAACCACTAGCTTTAGGATCCCCCCTGGGTCATTCCATACCAAATGAACCAATAAAAAATAGTTTTAAACCTTAGGTTTTACAAAATGTTTGATATTTGGTAATTGTTCATTCATTAATATAATCAAAAATAATAATAATAAAAAAAAAACGTTTTCTTGTCACTTTCGGTTTTGGAGGTATAAATTGTTAAAAATAAAAAAAAATCGACTGATTTTTGACGCGTTTTGAAACCTTTAAGAGCCCGAAACTCAAAACGTATTTGTCCTAGACAGCTCAAACTTGCACCATTTGTTTCAGAATTTCAAGAGCTGTAATTTGATATATTACTTGACTTTATTAGACCAATCTTTATATTTTTCAAAATTAAAACAAAACTTGTTTCTTAAGAAACTCGAAATAGAAATTTTTATTTTTATTAATATATATATATATATATATATGTATGTTCAATGTGCTTCTGATTAGAATGTATGTGCAAAATTTCATGATGATATTTCAATGGGATAATGTTTGGAAAAAAATCTAACATAAGTACATAGCCATTTATGGTATAACGTGTATAATTAGCTTAAACGGCAGTATGTAAAATGGCTTTTAGCAAAGTAAATTTAATTGGTTAAAATGTGATATACAGTATCTTCATTTCAGTTCTATTGTAGAACAAGCCGAGTCGCCGTAGTTCAGTGGTAAAACGTTGGAGTAACATCCGGGAGATCGTTGTAAGATAAAATAAAATGGATTTTATGGGCGGTAAAAGCACTATGGCTTACGCCCGTCCCGACAGGAGCTCGTGGGTTCGATTCCAGCGGCCGACCACCCTGACTAAGGTTTTTCCAATTTGTTTCTCAGTCACAACAGGCGATTGCCGAGATGGCACCTTCAATATAGGTCCCGGCCCGCACCTTCCCGAATCCTCCCCCTATCACGGCCTGACCCTTAAATGCCTAAAGGCCATAAAAATCAATTTTAAAAAGGCAGTAAGTATTATTAATTTGAAATTATTTATTTACAGGCTAATAATAAACCTACCACATCTACTACTTTATTATAATAATAAAGTGGTAGGTTCATTAGCCTGTAAGTAACTAATTTCAAACTAATAATTCTTACTGCATTGTTTTAAATACTGACATCAGGCTGGACTGATTAGTTTTTACTACGGTAGTTTTGTTCTACAATATTTTTAAAATTTGAATTATATTTATGAACTTTAGGCATCTAAGGCTCAGGCAGAGATAGTGGGACATCCGGACAAAATTTCTGAACCCAACGCCATCCTCCAATTTAAGTTCTCTCAATAAGTTCTGTGCATGTTGGTTACCCCTTTTAAATAACTCTCGTATCCAATATCGTTTGCGCTTATATTTCCTAGACTGGATAACCAAATAGCTGCCACAAACACCGGCGAAAGCCACTGCTTTCGTCATGATTTCTCACCAAAACCAGACTGAAGTGTGAACGCTAAACTTTAGTCGTGACAGACTACCGTCGACAGACTATCGTCGCCCGACATATGTCGCAGGACGGATGTCTGCGGCAGACTTTTCTCTTACGACGGAAGTCTTCAAGTAAATACTTGGCCTAAGACTGATGAGATCCTACATAAGAAATTGCATAATGCTAAAAAAAAAAACGCAAAATATTTACATCATTCGATCTAGGACGAATTGCTGGCAGCTTTTTGTAAGTTAGCTAAGAAACAATTAAGGGTCAAGTTGAACAGGCAGAATATTATAGTCTAATGATAGATGAATCAAAGGACATAAGTAAAGTGGAACAGCTCTCAGTTGTTGTACGATATTGCTTTGAAGAGACAGTGCATGAGAGATTCATTGGTTTTCATCCTGCTGAAAATTTAGATTCCGAGTCATTGTATCGGTATGTAAAAGAAACTCTGTGCAGTTGTGGTATTCTTCTAGAAAACTGTGTTTGTCAAACATACGATGGAGCCAACGTCTTGAGTGGGCAAACTCGTGGAGTCCAAGCACTAATTAAGCAAGAAGTGCCTCAAGCCATTTATATCCATTGTATGAACCATAGATTAAACCTTGTTATTGTGGATGTGTAAAGGGAAAACTTACTGCAGAAACTTCTTCGACCTCCTAGAATCTCTGTATGTGTTTCTTAGTGGATCAGTGCCACATACAAAATTTACTAGGATGCAAGGAAAGTTAGGAATGCAGCAAGTTGTTGTGCTTCAGAGACTAAGTGATATAAGATGGGCTTGTCAGGTAGGATTAAATATTATTAAATTAAGTTTCCAGTAGTTTTGTAGTGTAGTAGTTACCGTTCTCCTGCGCTGTTTCATAGACACGTAACACATGTAAAAAGAGAGGGGGCAAAATCGACCAATAAGAGCAAGGCTAATGAATAATAATAATGATGGTTTACTATTATTATTGTATAAATCGCTTTCGTGTCATTGGCTCTTAGGATAAGGATTGTTTTAAAATCTTTCTTTGTATTTATGGACTGCATCAGTCATGGTTGCTGTTCGCCTCGATCTTGAAGAGAAATTAACAAGAAGCCGTTGCTATTCTCAAATGTCTCCTTTGCGTTGTAGTGATTAGCTATCGAATTCGAATTGCATGTAATCTCATGAGTATAAATACAGGGTGTTAGGTTAATGCGTACAAAAAATTAAGGGTAGATACCATGTCAAAATAAGAGAAATGTCCTGTTGAACTTTGGTCTAAAGCCCATAGTTTCTCAGGTGTAGGCTGCTGAAAGCGTGAGAAAATGTATTTCAGACGACTATATTTCAAACACTAACGCTATCCAATGTAGAGAATGCGGCTTAATAAATCACTTAGGAAGTCATACCTATTCTATTTGAAAATGCATGTTTCAAAACTGTGCGATGCAAGGGATTCCACAGAGGGATGATGAACCGACCATGAAGTTAATTGTCGATTCGCCAAGCCCTTTCAGGAATTACATGCGCAGCATCGCACATGAAACATGCATTTTTAAATAGAGCTGGTATGACTTAAGTGATTTATGAAGCAGCATTCTCTACGTTGGATAGTGTTTGAAATATAGGCCTCTGAAATTCATTTTCCTACGCTTTTAGTAGCCTATATATATCCAAAACTACGAGCTTTTGGCAAAGTTCAAGTGTTTTTTTTTTCTTGTTTTGCCTTTTTTTTGTACGCATTAATCTAACACGCTGTATAGTTGATACTATATTAATAGGTCCACTTGTTCGAAATAATGAGATCATTTGATGACAAATTTTAGGTAACAATTTAGAAACTACAGTTTCTACATTTATATAATTCAATTAAGAAAAATGCTTTGTTCCTCGACGTATAAGAACAACTTAGCTACACGTTGGCCACAGCCATTCACATGAATAAATAAAATGTACTGTGTTTCTCACATTGAAACTCAACCGTACTTGAACAAATACATTTTTTTTTCTTAAGGCGCTGTGGGATGTTTTGGAAGGCAAAACTTTGGCATTTTTCTTTTACTATTTTCTCATAAACGAAAAGAGATAATGAAATGTATCTTACCATGAAAATAGATAATGTTATTCTACACCGAAAAAGTTACTTAATGGTAAGTCTACATTAGGCCTTGTTGATCAACATGTTTGTGCGCAGGAGGATTATCTAAAGAACGTGACAATTTATAAACGTCTTCGGTGTAAGTGGAGTGCAAATTGAAGATTGTCACGGTCTTTAGATAATCCTCGCGCACACAAACATGTTGATCAACAAGACCTAATGTAGACTTACCATACGAATAACCATCAGTGTTGCCAGAAAAAGGTTTTTCAAATATATCTGAATTAAGGTAGCGAGTAGATAAATTAAGCCAACGACATTTCGTGACAGATTATATTATCTGTCTAATGTGTTTTCTACTTTTCAAATAATACCCTCATTTCGTTTGTAATAAAATATTTTTGACACAAAGATATTAAAACTAAATAAAAGTATTTGATATTTAAAATTATTTGAATGTTTTCAATTAATTAAATGTAAAATTTTTACTCGAAATAGTTTATTCTTCTACCTTAGTGTTATTTATGTACATTAAAGAACCCCATTTGAAGTGCAGTTACTGCTTTGGACCAGTGTGCAAATTAACGGGAACTTTACAGGGGGATAAAATGGGGAGGGTGGAAACGTCCACATTACCATGAAAATAAACAGATTTGAAATGATGTTTCTCCTATTGACCTTCCAGTGTCCCCGGTAGATGAGTAGACACTCTTGTCTCGTCGCCTTGTAAGCAAGGGGTCCCGGGTTCGATTTCAGGTAGGTACACAAGTGATTCGTATCCCACTGTAGATCCCGTCCTTAGGACATTATCATCATTCCATGGAAGGAAATTGCAAACCACCATGGGTTCACCTTCCCCAGGGACCTTCGGGTCAAAGACCTGCCTTCGGGCAGAACACAACATTATCATCATCATATTGACCTTCCACTAATCGGTCATCGCGTTCTGTGAATATTGCTGAGGTATCTTCAGTGATACGGCACAGAAAGTGACTGCCTCTTATGTACGATCTTCTTATGGCATTAAATGTATAGTATTATACATTAAGTATCTTCTGAACCACTAACAATGTTTTTTTTTTTTTTTTACCCGTTTATCTTAGGTTGCAGCTTGTGTGG